>JAVXUP010002623.1:0-118809 GCA_033070095.1 Escallonia herrerae | reverse complement strand
AATATTTTCAGTTAGAAATGCCATTTGATTGTTAAGCGTAGTCTATTTCTACACAGGTCTTGTTTCACAATGTCTGATTTCGTGTCGAGCTCCAACGTCCCCGTAGATGCTAGTGATCCGTATCTAGGACGAACGTTTCAAACATTGGAAGAAGCTGAAGAATGTTTTCGAGCGTATTCATTGAGGGTTGGTTTTGGCATTAGAATAAAGACTACAAGAACAAGCAAAGTAACAAAAAAGATATGCTCTCGCTTATACGAGTGTCATAGGGGCAGAAATCCACAGCAAAATGAGACACGTGTAGGCAATGATGACAGTGATGACGAAATAGGATATTTGCGTAGAAGACGGGACTGCTTTGAGCGCATAAATTGCCAGGTCAAGATGATCGTAAGCTACAAACCCAATCAAGATCATTGGCTTATTACCAGCCTGGAACTGGCACACAATCACCCGTTAGTAACTCCTTCTAAGGTGAGTCAGATGCATCAACACAAGAAGATGGGTAAGGTCACGAGGAGCCTAATTCACACAATGAGCAATGTGCGAATTGGACCTACTGAGATTGTTAATGTTCTTGCTGAACAGGCTGGGGGAATTCAAAATTTAAACTTTAACACGACAGACGTTCGTAACGCGGTCCGAACCCATAGACGAGCCACGTATGACCTCAATGATGCGCAATCGACAATGAGCCTATTGAAACGGATGCAGATGGAGGACCCGCAGTTTACCTTCGATTATAAACTTGACGACGAGCATCGAGTTAGTACAATTTTTTGGGTCGACGGTCGTTCGAGGCTAGCTTATAAGCATTTTGGGGATGTCGTGACTTTGACACCACATACCGTACCAACAAGTACTCGATGCCGTTCGCTCCTTTCACCGGCGTCAATCATCATTATCACTCCATCCTGTTCGGGTTCGCCTTGTTAAAGGACGAGAGCGAGGGTTCTTTTGTATGGTTGTTTAGGACGTGGCTGGAAGCAATGAACTTCAAAGCACCCAAAGTGATCATCACCGATCAAGATTTGGCAATGAAGAAGGCTATTGCGACCGTCTTCCCAGACACCCGGCACAACTTGTGCACTTGGCACATAAGCAACAAATACCTGAACGTCTGCATCACGTGTACGCAAAGTATCCAGACTTTAAACAGGATTTTGACAAGTGCGTTACCAAGTCGTTAACGATTGAGGAATTCGAGGAGAGGTGGGAAAAGCTTGTTCGGATTACTCATTGCAAGACAACGAGTGGCTCCAGCACTTGTACGAGCGCAAAGAGCAATGGATTGGCGTTTACACGAGGAGGTATTTTTCAGCGGGCATGAAAACGACGGGCAGGAGTGAATCTATGAATGCCACGTTCGATAGTTATGTGGGTACAGCTACCAATTTGAAGACTTTCGTTGCATCCGCACAAAAAGCGGTAGCTTCGTTGTTCGTAAAAGAAAGGGCTGCCGACTTTGCAACAACGTACAAACAAAGGAGAAGGTTGCTCGAGACCCCGCTGGAGCTGAACGGTGCCAAAGTCTATACGAAGGAGATCTTCTTGCTATACCAAGTAGAGCTGCGAAAATCGGGACGATACAGTATAAACAAGGTGGCAGAAATGTCTACGCGTGAGTACAAGGTTTATTCGCTCGTGAATGACCTCGTCCCTGAGAAGCTGCGCAGAATTTATACGGTGAGCCATGACACATTGACGGATTCGGTGACATGTGTTTGCAAGAAGTTTGAGTTCCACGGTATCCTGTGTAGACACATTCTGCGGTTTTTCACCCAGAAGAATATCAGGACAATCCCCGATAAATATGTCTTGCCACGGTGGACGAAAGGTGCAAACAGGTTGCACGGTACCATTGCCTTTCCGGAGCACCCGTATACTGACTTTGAAGAATCAGAGACGTTGCGGTATAATCATCTGGTGAAAATGTTCACCCGTTTGTCCGTAAAAGGTGCTGCTACAATGGCCGGATATAAACATCTCCTCGAGGTAGCTCAGCAGCAAGAGCCCATCGTCGACCAGTTGGAAGCAGCTTCAGTCAGCAATGCGGTTGACACTGAGCCTACAACGGGATCAGAAGATGACGAGCCGGGGGAGGAAGACGACAATGATATCCGGCCTTTGGACCCAATTATATCGCAGACGAAAGGACGCAAGAGATCTACGCGGATGAAGAGCTCAATTGAACATGCAACTCAACCTAAAAAGCTGAGAAGGTGTGCATTGTGCAACAAAATGACCGACCATGACAAGCGGAACCATTACAAGGCACTGGGGATAAGTCCAGGGGTTTTGCAAGATGGAGGAAGAAGATGACGCCGAAGAGAGGAACAAGCTGCAGTGGACCTTTAGTTTTTTTGTATAAGCCATCAAGATTGTTTAACATTTGTAATAATTTGTAATATTTGATGAGATTATTCTTCAACCGAAGACTGGAAGGTTATTTCTGATGGACCCATTCACAGATTAACTTTAATCTTTTTTTTTTGCATTGCCCCGTCCGCTACACTATGTAGCGGACGTCATCCAGAGACCAACATTATTGGGATTGTAAAGTGTCCGCTATACAATATAACAAACAAAAAACTGTTGGTATGCATTTCTGTCCTATACAATGTAGCGGACGTCAAACTCCTATTAAATACCAATCAGAACGGCCTCTCTTTTCCACCCATTTCTCTCTCTCTCTCTCCCCAACGTCTCACCCACCCGCGACCCCCTCTACGCCGACCGTCTGCATGGCTACTGCTTCGGTGAACAGGACACTTCTTCAAGGTCATGATGCCGGGGTTTCATATGAACTTGTAGGCATCCCTCTTACTCTGTGTTTTCGTGTGTGTTAATTTTATCTTTGCTTAAAAACTTACCTGTCTTTATAATGAATGTGATAGGCCATACCGGTAGCCTTCTGCAGATTGCTTACACACTTTGGCACGAAGCCACTTGGTTCAAGATTAAATAGCAGCAAGGGGTCATGGCTTGTTAAAATCAAGAAGAAGCGCGGCCAAGAGCAACTTTATTTCGCAGAGGGTTGAGTAATTTCTGCGAGCAGCACGACCTCAATGAAGGGACTTTGTAATCTTTGAACACAAGGGGCTATTTAGGTTTCAAGTATAATGTTTGATCAAAGCACCTGTGAAAAAGTTTTCCCCCAATGTTGAACCCTAATTTGTGTTAATAAATTTGTGTTAATAAATTTGTGTCTGATAAAATTAGGTTCTTAATTGTGCATTTGAGAATTGTGATGGTCAATTGATGATTTGAGGGTGTCAAATTTTTGATGGAATATCATGCCTTGAGAATGTTGAGATTGTTTAATCCGCTGCTAAAGCACTTATTCCATTGCCAGAAACTACCAACTCGAACAAAGTCTGACGAACAGTTAAAAATACCAACAACTAATTTATTTTTTTTGCCCAACTGTCCGCTACATTGTATAGCGGAAAAAGCAACTATCCGCTACACTATGTTGCGGACGGCGCACAACTTCTAAATTTTTTACACTTTTTTGCACTTGGAGTACCCCACTGTCCGCTCTAAACTCCAACACTAAGAAAATCTTTTCACTACCCCTTGTGTCCGCTACATTGTGTAGCGGACGGCGCATCAGAAATTCTTAACCCCAACACTTAGAAATTTTTTTCACTTCCCCGAGTGTCCACCACATTGTGTAGCGGACGGCGCAGCAGAAACTCTAAACCCCAACACTTAGAAAATTTTTTCACTTCCTCGAGTGTCCGCCACATTGTGTAGCGGACGGCGCAGAAACTCTAAACCCCAACACTTAGAAAATTTTTTCACTTCCCCAAACATTGTGTAGCGGACGGCGAAAAATTTTTTTCACCTCCCCCAGTGTCCGCTACATTGTGTAGCCGACGGCGCAGCAGAAACTCTGAACTCCAACACTTGAAAAATTTTTGCACCTATGTTGCCCCACTGTCCGCTACACTGTATGGCGGACGGCTAATCTCCAACACTTAGAAAATTTTTGCACTTCCCTACTGTCCGCTACATATTTTGTTTTCCACCTTTCAATCATTCTCAATCTACCTTTCAATCATTCTCAATGAGAGCCAAAAAACCAACTCAAATCAATCAAAATCATCTTCAACGCAAATCAGACAAATCAATCAATAATCTTCAACACAAATCAATGAGAGCTTTCTAAATAATCAAGGTTTATTAAAAAAAATTATTGTAATGGTACAATGTCAACTGGGGGAATCATGTTGGGAGGGATTCTCGTCATTAGCCGGATTTACAATAAACCTAACCACTCTAGGCCGGCCTTTCATAATTTGCCAAGCTATTCTATATCTAAAGGTGTCTACTTCTGCTTGGCTCCAAACGGCCGCCTTGAGGCTCTCAGAAGACGCCGTAGTCCGAAGTGTTACGTTGCTTGGCCTCCTCTTCTTCAATCGCAAATAGAGCTTTGGCCGTGCTGGTACAGGGTTACCATGGATACCATTGACCATTGCACAAAATTATATTCTGCGAGAAACACAAGACGGCGTAAGACACGAGTTAACATTTATGCCAAGTTACAATAACTGTTAAACAACAATCGTAATATTACCATTGAGTCCAACTGGGCTTTGTACATATGTAGCACAGGCATGTGGATGGTATCGTCATGGAGACTGTCGATCACCGATACGACTTTCTCTTCCGGTTCATAGCAAACCAAGTACCAGTGGCTTTCCCCTAAAAATGGGATTAGAAACACGTCAGCAACACTTGCGCTCACTGGACTATCCCTAGTAAGATACGCTCGTAGGTTAGCGGACGGTCTCTACTGGCTCAACTTTTTCTTCCGCCTTTGCTCGACCCACTCCTGCCATTCAGACACTAGGAGGCTATGAAAAAAGGCATCCACCAAAAAAATGGCCGGATACCCGTTCAGCCGCTCCCGACCCTTTTCCTTCAGAATCTCCACGTATGTGGAGATGACACCGTTGTCTAACCAACTCCCCAGAGCCAGGGAGGCCATTTCTCCCCACTCGCAAGTGTAATCCATGCCCTCCGGATGATTCACACTATACAACGCTTTGTCCCGGGGGAAGCCGCTAAAATAACGCTCTCTGATTATTTGGCATTTATGTGGCTTTAGGGGCTTCACTGGATGCCCTTTGCGATATTGCCCTCGGGGGTCGACGGGGGGATATTGCACTCCTTTGGGGGGGGGGGTCGACAGGGGGATATTGCCCTCCTTCGGCAATAGATGGTCCTGCCCACGGGACAATGGGCAGTGTCTCTGACAGACTGATGTGTCTGAAACCCTAGTCTTGCGTGACTTGACTCTGAGAGAGGGGTTGGGGTTCCGAGTCCAATAGCAAAGAGAAGGAGGGCACACTGTAGTCTTCCCATAGCGCTTGAGCCTGGCCCATGGTGCTTGGCAGTCCCCAATCACCACCCATTCCAGGTACAGAGGGACCACCATATCCCTGGCTCACTCCCGAAGTCTGTCCCGAGGGATCGGTGTATCCCTCGCTCACATATGGGGGCTGCCACCCCGGATAACCCATTCCCAGGCTGACGCAGGAAGGCTGGCCCGATGCTTGGCATAAAAAATTCCCGCAGCCATACGCCAACGCTTCAGCCTGTTGGCGAAGCTCCTCGCCCATTGCATCCACCAAATCCTTCCGCTCGCTGAACTTCTGGAAGAAGGCGAACGAGGCATTAACCTACATCCAGAGAGATAATAAATAAGTAACTTCATACACAGTTAGAATCATCAAGTTCAATTAAAGGCACTGGTTGGCCAACTTACCAGATTGTATGCCATGTGCTCATCGATCTGACCCCTAGGGTGGTACTTCTCCCCGCGTTCAAACCTTACTGGAGCTACTCTCCTCCGGGTGATGCGGTAGTACCACCCATTGTACTGTTCGATGCTGATCACGGGGTCAGGCTCCGACACAATGGCCGCCAGCGTGTCCTGCCAGGAATTCCAAACTTCAATTTCTCGCGCGCACAAGTCGTGCACATTCGCCTTGCCAAACCGTCCGACACCCGGTGGGTTCCTGTTAAGCCTCATATCCGGCGCGCCGGCTGGCAACCCCTGCAGGCACTCAAAATGGAACATAGCGCGATCTGGTAGCTGCCACTCTGCGACCTCAAAGTGGATCAGGGGTGTGCATTGCAACCCGGAGAGCGTGAAGACGAACGACTCTCCCACCCGTCGCGCCAAATGTTTGTACGGTGCCCATCGCATCTGGCCAGGAGATAACGAGTCGAGCTCCCCCCGATAGTACGTAATGTTGTGATGGGGATCGTCTCTCCTCGGGTAGTGGCTGTCCTTCCGGCTGTACTCCCAGGCGCACAACCGAGGCCACACATTATCGGTTCCGTCCCTACGCCTGGGTGCGCCGGTAGCAAGGTGTTCATAAGACCACACCTGAGAGCAAAGACAAATTAAATAAAGTATCGTCATATATTATTGTCGATTCAACCCAAAAAAAAAGAAACGAGCACGTAATCAAGAATTGTATGATATACCTGCAATAGCGAGAGACATGCACATATCGCTTTGGAGTCGGGCCTCGTTGCCTTGTGCAATGCTCGGTACAGGTACGCAAGAGTTGCGGCTCCCCAGGCATAATCCCCAACCTCCAGCAGGTTACCCAACAACGGTAAATATTTGACGCTGACGGTATTCTTCGACGTTGTTGGGAACAGAATTGCCCCCATCACCCACAAGAGGAAAGCTTATGTGTACAGCACAAGCATCTGATCCGTGTAGTTATTCGGCAGAACCTTGTAGGTATCTACCAACCACTTCAACTTGATACCACCAGTGCTAAATTGATCCTGGGGTATCGAAGTAAAGAAGTCCCTAGCGGTCCTCTTATTCGATGCTTCCGACGGAGGAGCTATTACCGGCCGCCCCGTCACCGGTAACCCTAAGATGAACCCTACATCTTCTAGGGTAATTGTCAGCTCTCCGAGAGGGAAGTGAAACGTATTCGTTTCACTTCTCCACCTTTCAACAAGGGCACTTATTAAGTGCCGGTCAAGTTGTTGAAAGATCTGCCCATGCGTGAAAATCCCAAACCCAATCCCACGCAGTAATCTTTTCTGGGTTCTGTTCAATTTCCATGCTTTAAAATTATCGGATACTTCTACCGTGTTGAGAAGTGATCTTTCCTACGAATTAATAAATACAATTTAAGCAAAATAAACGATATACAACGTTCCCAAGAATAACAAAGTTGATAAAATAAGTATCTTACTCCACCATCCCATATGAGCGTACTGATATGGTTTGCTTGGTCGTATAATACGGACGGATCTTCTGGTCCAGGGTTGAAATCCATTTTTGGCAACTGAAATTATGGAGAAACGGCAAGGTTGGAAGCGTAAACATTCTCAAACATACAACGCTAGCATGTGATCAGATAATACTCACATAAGTTCACATGCTGTGTATATGCAATGTACATAGATACAAACAGACACGGAATGAGATTTTACAAGTGAAATCACATGAACAAATAATACGCAATACACATATATAATATATATATATAGATACATTGACAAACGCTAGCACAATGCACCGCGCACACATTCAAAATCATGCATAAGCCGCAATAACAACTCTAGATTATGAACAAATAAAGGATTGGTTTGTGAACTTACGTGATTGATTTGTCGATTAAAGGATTTCTTGAGAAGAAATTGCGCCGATCTACTTGCCAACGCCGCTAGAAGAATTGTGAGAAGAAAGAATGAATAGCAGTTTAGAAGGAATGAATATGGGTTTCGAAGTAATGAAAAGCAAAAACGGTCTGCTACACTATCTAGCGGACGGTGGGATAAGGACAAAGTAACAGTCGTGCATCGACAGGACTAATGTGACAACTGATTTGACGGAAACAGTCGTCCGCTAGACAGTGTAGCAGACGACTTTTTGGCTGTCAATGTGGGGCCAAGAAAGTGGTCCGCTACACAGTGTAGCGGATGGGGGAGCAGGGGCAAGATGGTAAAAAGGTCCGTCCGCTACACTATGTAGCGGACGACTGACAGCACTGCAAAAATAAAATCTGGGCCGATCTGGGCCGTCGCGCTAGCAAGATCTCCTATTTTGCTAGCGCTCTCAACGGATCAGCTCCCATATATATATATATATATATATATAGCTGATCCGTTGATAGCGCTAGCAAAATAGGAGATTTTGCTAGCACGATCTGGCCTCCATCCCTTCAAGATGGACGTCCCAGATCTTTTTTTTTGGAAGTTGTCAGTCATCCGCTACATAGTGTAGCGGACGGACCTTTTTACCATATTGCCCCTCCTCTGTCGTCCGCTACACTGAATGGCGGACAAATTTTTTGGTCTGACGCTGTCAGTCAAAAAGTCGTCCGCTACATAGTGTAGCAGACGACTTTCGACAACCTTTTGACTGACAGCGTCTGACACAATTACAGACTTGTCTGTACCATTAATTCTGCACACGTCCGCTGCACCGTATCGCGGACAGTATTCCCTGCCTACTCCAGCACAATTTTCTTCTCCTTCAGACTCGCTTCCATTTTGAGCTTTTTTCAAGTTTCGAGTAACACTTGCTTCAAGCTTCACTCAAGCAAGGTCAGTTTGTGAATGGTGAAGTTTTCTTTATGGATTGACTGGTAAAGTATAATTTATTTGTTTGGACAAAAAAGTATAAATTTTTTTATGTTCTAGAAATTTGTCACTCTATTCATCAATTTGTGATGTTCTACTCTAGATTTTTTGTGATGTTCTAGACATGATGTTCATAAAAAAGGTATAATTTGTTAACTTTAAATAAATTATTATAGTTTAATTCGATTTTTTTGAGGTTCGATAATTTCGGAAAATTTATTCTATTTAAATTCGAATTTTTTGAGATATGTTTGTTGTATTTTGGCATGATGAATTTGGCTATTTATCTTAGTAATTTTAATTTGTTATGTTCAATAAATTAATACTTATTAATTTGGAGACACTTTTGAGATTATGTATATGGTATGTTTGTCATCCTAAATTGGTCTATTCGCCAAGGTAATTTTTAGATAATATTTTCAGTTAGAAATGTCATTTGATTGTTAAGCGTAGTCTATTTCTACACAGGTCTTGTTTCACAATGTTTGATTTCATGTAGATCTTGTTTCACAATATCTGATTTCGTGTCGAGCTCCAACGTCCCCGTAGATGCTAGTGATCCATATCTAGGACGAACATTTCAAATATTGGAAGAAACTGAAGAATGTTTTCGAGCGTCTTCATTGAGGGTTGGTTTTGGCATTAGAATAAAGACTACAAGAACAAGTAACGTAACAAAAAAGATATGCTCTCGCTTATACGAGTGTCATAGGGGCAGAAAGTCCACAGCAAAATGAGACACGCGTAGGCAATGATGACAGTGATGACGAAATAAGATATTCGCGTAGAAGACGGGACTGCTTTGAGCGTACAAATTGCCAGGTCAAGATGTTCGTAAGCTACAAACCTAAGCAAGATCATTGGCTTATTACCAGCCTGGAACTGG
Source organism: Escallonia herrerae (assembly GCA_033070095.1). Lineage (NCBI taxonomy): Eukaryota > Viridiplantae > Streptophyta > Magnoliopsida > Escalloniales > Escalloniaceae > Escallonia > Escallonia herrerae. Next base: position 109,292 of record JAVXUP010002623.1, on the reverse strand, counting down.
CACACAATCACCCATTAGTAACTCCTTCTAAGGTGAGTCAGATGCATCAACACAAGAAGATGGGTAAGGTCTCGAGGAGCCTAATTCACACAATGAGCAATGCGCGAATTGGACCTACTGAGATTGTTAATGTTCTTGCTGAACAGGCTGGGGGAATTCAAAATTTAAATTTCAACACGACAGACTTTCGTAACGCGGTCCGAACCCATAGACGAGCCGCGTATGACCTCAATGATGCTCAATCTACAATGAGCCTATTGAAACGGATGCAGATGGAGGACCCGCAGTTTACCTTCGATTATAAACTTGACGACGAGCATCGAGTTAGTACAATTTTTTGGGTCGATGGTCGTTCGAGGCTAGCTTATAAGCATTTTGGGGATGTCGTGACTTTCGACACCACATACCGTACCAAAAAGTACTCGATGCCGTTCGCTCCTTTCAACGGCGTAAATCATCATTATCACTCCATCCTGTTCGGGTTCGCCTTGTTAAGGGACGAGAGCGAGGGTTCTTTTGTATGGTTGTTTAGGACGTGGCTGGAAGCAATGAACTTCAAAGCACCCAAAGTGATCATCACCGATCAAGATTTGGCAATGAAGAAGGCTATTGCTACCGTCTTCCCAGACACCCGGCACAACTTGTGCACTTGGCACATAAGCAACAAATACCCTGAACGGCTGCATCACGTGTACGCAAAGTATCCAGACTTTAAACAGGATTTTGACAAGTGCGTTAACAAGTCGTTAACGATTGAGGAATTCGAGGAGAGGTGGGAAAAGCTTGTTCGGGATTACTCATTGCAAGACAACGAGTGGCTCGAGCACTTGTACGAGCGCAAAGAGCAATGGATTGTCGTTTACACGAGGAGGTATTTTTCAGCGGGCATGAAAACGACGGGCATCAGTGAATCTATGAATGCCACGTTTGATAGTTATGTGGGTACAACTACCAATTTGAAGAGTTCGTAAGAGAAAGGGCTGCAGACTTTGCAACAACGTACAAACAAAGGAGAAGGTTGCTTGAGACCCCGCTGGAGCTGAACGGTGCCAAAGTCTATACGAAAGAGATCTTCTTGCTATACCAAGTTGAGCTGCGAAAATCGGGACGATACAGTATAAACAAGGTGGCAGAAATGTCTACGCATGAGTACAAGGTTTATTCGCTGGTGAATGACCTTGTCCCTGAAAAGCTGCGCAGAATTTATACGGTGAGCCATGACACGTTAACAGATTTGGTGACATGTGTTTGCAAGAAGTTTGAGTTCCATGGCATCCTGTGTTGACAGATTCTGCGGTTTTTCACCCAGAAGAATATCAGGGCAATCCCGATAAATATGTCCTGCCACGGTGGACGAAAGGTGCAAACAGGTTACACGGTACCATTGCCTTTCCAGAGCACCCGTATATTAACTTTGAAGAATCAGAGACGTTGCGGTATAATCTTCTGGTGACGATGTTCACCCGTTTGTCCGTAAAAGGTGCTGCTACAATGGCTGCATATAAACATCTCCTTGAGGTAGCTCAGCAGCAAGAGCCCATCGTCGACCAGTTGGAAGCAGCTTCAGTCAGCAATGCAGTTGACACTGAGCCTACTACGGGATCAGAAGATGACGAGCCAGGGGAGGAAGACGATGTAGCCGATGTGTCTTGGCTTCTTTAAATACCAATCAGATCGGCCTTTCTTCTTTCTCCCGTAAAACTTCTCTGTCTCGAACATCTCACCCACCTGCGACCACCTCTTCGGCGACCGTCCTGATGGCTTCTGCGTGAAGAGGGATGTTTCAGTCGGCAGACACTTCTTCAAGGTCATGACGCCTGGGTTTCATACAGAACTTGTAGGCCATCCCTCTTTCTATGTGTTTTCGTGTGTGTTAAAACTTTTATCTTTGGTTAAAAACTTACCTGTCTTATATTGAATGTGATAGGCCATATCGGTAGCCTTTTGCAGATTGCTTACCATGCTCTAGTTTGAAGCAACTTTAACCAGTCGCAAGGGGTCATGGCTTGTTAAAATCAAGAAGAAGCGCGGCCAAGAGCAAATTTCTTTTGAAGAGGGTTGGACCAATTTCTGCAAGTAGCACGACCTCAATGAAGGGGACTTTGTAATCCTTGAACACAAGGGGCATATGTGTTTCAAGTGACGATGTTTGACCATAGCACTTGTGAAAAAGCTTCCCCCCCCCCCAATGTTGAACTCTGAGCCCTAATTTTGTGTAATTTGAATAACTTTGTAATTTGAAAGATTGTGTTATTTGAACTATTTTAAGGTGTTCTTAATTTAAGGTTGTTAATTTTGCATTAGAGAATTGTGATTATTGATCGTTGATTTTAGGTTGTTAATTGATGATTTTTGATTGTTAATCGTGCATTTGAGATATTGAGGTTGTCATGGTCGGTCATTTGGACGTCCAAATACAGAAACTCTGATCTCCAACTCCTAAAAAAAATTTGTTCCCTCTACATCCGCTACACTGTGTAGCGGAAGGGGAAGCAGAAACTCTCAACTTCAACACTTGTACAATTTTTCTGTATTTGGACGTCCGCTACACTGTGTAGCGGACGGGGAAGTAGAAACATTCTACTTCAACACTTGGAAATTTTTTTCTGTAATTGGACGTCTGCTACACTGTGTAGCGGACGGAGAAGCAGAAACTCTCAACTTAGAAAATTTTCGTGTTTGGACGTCCGCTACACTATGTAGTGGACGGAGAAGCAAAAACTCTAAACTTCTACACTTAAAAAATTTTCGTGTTTGGTCGTCCGCTACACTGTGTAGCGGACGGAGAAGTAGAAACTCTCAACTTAACACTTAGAAATTTTTTAGGTTTATGGACATCCGCTACACTGTGTAGCGGACGGAGTACCAAAAACCCCCAAGGTCAACACTTAGAAAATTTTCCCCCATTTTGTTACCCCACTTAAAAAAATTTTGTTCCCTCTACGTCCGCTACATTGTGTAACGGACGGAGAAGCAGAAACTTTCAACTTAACACTTAGAAATTTTTTGGGTCTATGGACGTCCGCTACACTGTGTAGCGGATGGAGAAACAGAAACTCCCAAGGTCAACACTTAGAAAATTTTCCCCCATTTTGTTCCCCCTTAGAAATTTTTTTGGACGTCCGCTACACTGTGTAGCGAACGGAGAAGCAGAAACTCTCAACTTCTACACTTAGAAATTTTTTGTGTTTGGACGTCCACTACACTGTGTAGCGGACGGAGAAGCAGAAACTCTCAACTTAACACTTAGAAATTTTTTTGGGTCTATGGATGTCCGTTGCACTGTGTAGCGGACGGAGAAGCAGAAACTCTCAACTTAACACTTAGAAATTTTTTGGGTCTATGAACGCCTGCTACACTGTGTAGCGGACGGTGAAGCAGAAATTTTCAACCTAACACTTAGAAATTTTTTGGGTCTATAGACGTTGGACGTCCACTACACTGTGTAGCGGATGGAGAAGCAGAAACTCTCAACCTAACACAGATATTTTTTGGGTTTATGGACGTCCGCTATACTATGTAGCGAACGGAGAAGCAGAAACTTTCAACTTCGACACTTCAAAATTTTTTCTCTTTGGACGTCCGCTACACTATGTAGCGGTCGAGGAGACAGAAACACTCAACTTCAACACTTAAGAAATTTTTTTGTTTTGGGATGTCCGCTACATCGTGTAGCGGACGGATACAATTCATCAGCTAAATTTTTTTCCTCCATTTTGTTTTCCACCATTCAATCATTCTCAATGAGAGCAAAAAAACCAACTCTAATCAAAATCTAATCAAATCAACCCAGTGGGAATGTCCACTGATATGGACACAATGGATACAAATCAGTCAAATCAACCAATCAACATCTTCAACACAAATAAAATCACACCAATGACAACTTTCTAAATAATCACGATTTATTAAAAAAAATTATTGTAATGGTACAATGTCAACTAGGGGTCCTCATGTTGAGCCGGATTCTCGTCCTTAGACGGTTTTTCAATAAACCTAATTGCTCTAGGCCGGCCTTTCAAAATTTGCCAAGCTATCCTATATCTAAAGCGTTCTACACATTCTAAACTCCAGGCGGCCGCCCTGAGGCTCTCAGACCGACATATGTAATCCATGTACATGCAAAGGAAGACGCCGCAATCCGAAGTATTATGTTGCTTGGGCCTCCTCTTCTTCAATAGGAAATGGAGCTTTGGCCGCGCCGGTACAGGTAGACCATAGATAGCATTGACCATGGCACAAAATAAATTATGTGAGAAATAGAAAACAGCGTAAGACACGAGTTAACATTTACAATTAGCAAGTTAGAATAAGCATTAAACAACAATCGTAAGATTACCATAGAGTCCAACTGGGCTTTATACATCCGCAACACAGGCATGTGGAGGGTATCGTCGTAGAGACTGTCGATCACCGATACGACTTTTTCCGTTGGTTCATAGCAAACAAAGTACCAGTGGCTTTCCCCTAGAAATGGGATTAGAAACACGTGGGCGACCATTGCGCTCACTGGACTATCCCTATTCAGATATGCTCGTAGGTTATCCGATGGTCTCCACTGGCTCAACTTTTTCTTCCCCCTTCATTCGACCCACTCATTCTATTCAGCCACTAGGAGGCTATGAAAAAAGGCATCCAACAAAAATACGCCCGGATACTCGTTCAGCCCCCTCCGGCCCCTTTCCTTCAGAATCTCCACGTAGGTAGAGATGACGCCGTTGTCTAACCAACTCCCCAGAGCCAGGGAGGACATTTCTCCCCACGATCAACAGTAATCCATGCCCTTCGGGTGATTCACATTATATAACGCTTTGTCCCGGGAGAACCCGCTAAAATACCGCTCTCTGATAATTTGGCATTTATGCGGCTTTAGGGGCTTCAATGGATGCCCTTTGCGATATTGCCCTCGGGGGTCGACCGGCGGATCTTGCACTCGTTTGGGGGGGGGGGTCGATCGGGGGATATTGCCTTCCTTCTGCAATAGATGGTCCCGCCCACGGGACAATAGGCAGTGTCTCGGACAGACTGATGTTTTCGAAACCCCAGTCCTATGTGACTTGACTCTGAGAGAGGGGTTGGGGTTCCGAGTCCAGAAGAAAATAGAAGGAGGGCGCACTATACTCTTCCCACTGCGCTTGAGCCTTGCCCATGGTACTTGGCGGTCCCCAATCACCACCCATTCCTAGTACAGAGGGACCACCATATCCCTGGCTCACCCCCGAAGCCATATGCCAACGCTTCAGCCTGTTGGTGAAGCTCCTCGCCCATTGCATCCACCAGATCCTTCCGCACGCTCAACTTCTGGAAGAAGGCGAACGAGGCATTAACCTACATCCAAAGAGATAATAAATAAGTAACTTCATACACACACTTAGAATCATCAAGGTCAGTTGAAAGCACTGGTTGGGCAACTTACCAGATTATATGCCATCTGCTCATCGATCTGACCCCTAGGGTGGTACTTCTCTCCGCGTTCAAACCTTACTGGAGCTACTCTCCTCCAGGTGATGCGGTAGTACCACTCATTGTACTGTTCGATGTTGATTACGGGGTCAGGCTTCAACACAATGGCTGCCAGTGCGTCTAGCCAGGAATCCCAAACCTCAAGTTCTCGTGCGCACAAGTCGTGTGCATTTGCCTTGCCAAACCGTCCGACACCAGGTGGGTTCCTGTTACCCCTTATATCCAGTGCATCGGCTGGCAACCCCTGCAGGCACTCAAAAATGGCGCATAGCACGATTTGGTAGCTGCCACTCTGTGGCCTCAAAGTGGATCAGGAGTGTGCGTTGCAACCTGGAGAGCGTGAAGACGAACGACTCCCCCACCCGTCGAGCCAAACGTTTGTACGGTGCCCATGCATCTAGCTCGGAGATAGCGAGTTGAGCTCCCCCCGATAGTACGTAATATTGTGATGGGGATCGTCTTTCCTCAGGTAGTGGCTGTACTCCCAAGCGCACAACCGAGGCCACACATTATCCGTTCCGTCCCTACGCCTGGGTGCGCCGGTAGCAAGTTGTTCATAAGACCACACCTGAGAGCAAAGACAAATTAAATAAAGTATCATCAAAATTTATCGTCGATTCAACAAAAAAAACCGAGCACGTAATGAAGATTTGTATGATATACCCGCAATAGCGAGAGACACGCACATATAGCTTTGGAGTCGGCCCTCATTGCCTTGTGCAATGCTCGGTACAGGTACGCAAGAGTTGCTGCACCCCAGGCATAATCCCCAACCTCCAGTAGGTTACCCAACAACGGTAAATATTTGACGCTGACCGTATTCTTCGACGATGTTGGGAACAGAATTGCCCCCATCACCCACAAGAGGAAAGCTTGTGTGTACAACACAAGCATCTCGTCCGTGTAGTTTTCCGGGAGAACCTTGTAGGTATCTACCAACCATTTCAACTTGATACCACCAGTGCTAAATTGATCCTGGGGTATCGAAGTAAAGAAGTCCCTAGCGGTTCTCTTATTTGTTGCTTCCAACGGAGGAGCAATTACCGGCCGTCCCGTCACCGGTAACCCTAAGATGAACCCTATATCTTCTAGGGTAATCGTCATCTCTCCGAGAGGGAAGTGAAATGTATTCGTTTCACTTCTCCACCTTTCAACAAGGGCACCTATTAAGTGCCGGTCAAGGTGTTGAAAAATTTGCCCATGCGTGAAAATCCCAAATCCAATCCCACGCAGTGACCGTTTCTGGTATTTGTTTAACTTCCTGGCTTTGAAATTATCGGACACTTGTACTGTATTGAGAAGTGCTCTTTCCTACGACTTAATAAATACAATTTAACCAAAAGAAATGGTATACAATGTTCGTAAGAATAAGAAAGTTGATAAAATAAGGATCTTACCCCACCATCCCATAAGAGCGTACTGACATGGTTTGCTTGGTCGTATAATACGGAGGGATCTTCTGATCTAGGGTTAAAATCCATTTTTTGCAATGAAATTTTAGAAAAACGGCAAGGTTGGAAACATAAAAATTCTCAAACATACAACGCTAGTATGTGCTCACATAAGTTGACATGCTGTATATATGCAAGTGAAATCACGCGATTTTGCGCGAAAATTTTATGAGAACCCTAGGATGTTGGGAAGTTCCATCCCCCAGGAATTCGGGCCATTCCGAAGTCGTTAGCTATTTTTTTGGCCGGACGGGCTTTTAAGCGCTCGATCAGGACACCGGTTCGAGATTTTTGGGCGAAAAGTCCGTAGATTGCTTTTTAGATCAAGAATGAATTTGGGAAGCTTAAAATAACATTTCAAATCACTTTTGAGATTGTTCTGATGCCAAGGGCATTTTGGTAATTTGCCACCCCGAGAGGGGTATTTTGGTAATTTTATGGTGTTAAGTTTTTCAAAGCACTTTTTAGTTCAGAAATGTAAGTAAAACACCTGAAAGGTTGTTTTGAAGCTGGTTTGGGGCGTTAGGGTGATAATGAACCCCCGGGGGCATTTCGGTAATTTGCCGCTCATCGGGGGTATTTTGGTAATTGAACGTTGTAACACAACTGGAGGAAAGAGTCTTTATTTTTATTTTATTTAATTATATGACTTGTTGAGAATGATATAATTTTTATTTTTTAGATTTCAGTATAAATATGGATGCAACTGGAGGAAATACTTTTTGTGAAGATTCTGATCCACCTTACTTAGGTCAAGTTTTTCAGACACTGGACGAAGTTGAAGCATACTATAGAGCATATTCGAAAACGATAGGTTTCGGTATTAGAATTAAGACTACTAGAAAACGGGCGAATACAGATCAAATTTGTGGAAGACTATTTGAGTGTCATAGAGGAGCACCGTATGTACCCCGGTTGTTTGGATCAGTGACGAAGGGCCATCAAGACAAAGAAAACGCGACACATTTCTGGGTACTGGCTGCAAGGCCCATGTGTATGCAGTACACCGGAAAAATGAAAATCATTGGGTTGTGACGGGAGTGGAGTTGAGCCATAATCATCAGTTGATGACCCCTAGTAAGATTGGTCAAATTCATCAACACCGAGAAATAAGCGCGGCACACAGACAACTGATATTTACAATGGCCGAGGCTAAAATTCCACCTTCTAGAATGATGGGGGTTTTCTCAAGCCAGGCTGGGGGGATTGACAAGTTGAGTTTCAACGAAGTAGACCTTCGAAATGAACTTCGTGCTCAGAGGAGAGAGTCTTTCGGTAAGAGTGATTCTCAAGCTACACTTGATATCTTCAGGCACCTTCAGAGTGAGAATTCTGGCTTTTTCTATAGTCTCCAACTGGATGATGAGAACCGCATTAGTACTATATTTTGGGCGGATGCCCGTTCTAGAGCTGCTTACCAAAATTTTGGGGATGTTGTGACGTTTGACACCACATACCGCACAAATAAGTACTCTATGCCTTTTGCTCCGTTCACCGGGGTGAACCACCACTATCAGTCAATCTTGTTTGGCTTTGCCCTGCTTAGGGATGAGACGGAGGAGTCATTTACGTGGTTATTTGAAACGTGGCTTAAAGCAATGTATCATATTCCTCCAAAGACCATCATCACCGACCAAGATCTGGCAATGAAAAATGCAATCGCTAAGGTCCTTCCAGATACTCACCATGGCCTGTGCACATGGCACATAAGCAACAAATATCCCGAACGGCTTCACAATGTATATGCAAACCATCCGACATTCAAGACTGACTTTAATACATGTGTGAAGAAATCGTTGACGGTAGACGTGTTCGAGGAGAGGTGGGCCAAGTTAATGGATGACTACCATTTGCACAATCATGAATGGTTACAATCGTTGTATGAGATCAAGACACAGTGGGTCGGTGCCTACACCAAGAAGTTTTTTGCAGCCGGAATGACTACGACCTCGAGAAGCGAAGGTATGAATGCATTCTTTGATGGGTACGTAGGCCATTCTTCAAGTATAACAGAGTTCGTACTAGAGATGCAGAAAGCCCTTGACAGGCAATTTTTCCTTGAGAGAGAAGCCGACGCGGCTACAGTTTACAGAGAAAGAGCCATAGTAGTTTTTTCACCTTTGGAGGCTCATGCGGCTCAAGTCTATACCAAGGAAATGTTTAGACAGTTTCAAGAGGAACTACTAAAGTCGAATCAATATAGCATGACAAAGTTGCACGAGTATTCCACCAGAGTGATCAAGGTTTATGCTTTGACAAATGTGACGAATTTCGCCAATCCGTGCTCTTCGTCGGCTCCGAGGAGCAGAAGACATTTTACCGTAGCAGTTTGTATGGACACCGGGTTGGTTAATTGCAACTGTCAACTGTTTGAGCATAAAGGTATACTTTGTCGACACGCGTTGAGGGTTTTTAGCGCCAAGAATGCTCGTGAAATCCCTCCACAGTATATCTTGGAACGGTGGACGAAGGAAGCCAATAGAGTCCACGGTCACATTCCTTACGTGCCCAATGTTTCAGTTGATTTCGAGCAATCTGAGACGCTGCGATATAATCACCTTTGTAACATCATGCACGGTTTATCATTGGATGCAGCGTCAACATTTGATGGGTACAGGTATCAAGTTGAAGCAGCCGCACGGGATAAGGCTAACCTTGCACAGTTTAGGATGGCATTACCAAAAAGGCGGGACACTCCGACTAGTCGGACGACTCCAGCCGGTAGATTCAATCGAGCTTCACAGCCAGTCATTGACGGCACTAGCCTGCAAGGTGAGGAGGACGACATTTTTGATCCGATTATTTCTCAAACAAAAGGGCGAAAATGAGCAATACGCATGAAGAATCCGATTGAAGAAGCAACGGGTCAAAAAAAATTACGAAAGTGTGCGTTGTGTAATAAGATGACTGATCATGACAAGAGAAACCATTATAAAGTGTTAGGTATCGAACCTGGCAGTATGGTCGAGGAGGACGATGATGATGATGAGTGTTAGGGTTAATGTTTCAGTTGTATAAATTGAACTTTTATAATGTTTAAATTTGTGATTTGGTTTGTGGAATCATAGCTTCCGAAAAATTACGTAATTTTTTTGGTCACTTTTTTTTTCTCATTGCACCTTAGGCACGCTAGTTAGCCCATTTGTATCAATTTCGGGAAAAAAAAGAGATACATTATTTTTTGGGTTCTCCTATGAAGGGCCTGTTCGGGTACACTTTAGGGCCTAATTCATAACTTTCGAAAAATTACGTAATTTTTTTTGTCACTTTTTTTTTTCTCATTGCACCCTAGGCTCCCTAGTTAGTCAATTTGTATCAATTTCGGAAAAAAAAGAGACACATTATTTTTTGGGTTCTCCTATGAAGGCCTGTTCGGGCACACTTTAGGGCCCAATTCATAACTTTCAAAAATTTACGTAATTTTTTTTTGTCACTTTTTTTTCTCATTGCACCTTAGGCACGCTAGTTAGCCCATTTGTATCAATTTTGGGAAAAAACGAGATACATTATTTTTTGGGTTCTGTTATGAAGGGGCTGTTCGGGCACACTTTAGGGCCCAATTCATATCTTCCAAAAAATTATGTAAATTTTTTTGTCACTTTTTTTTTTCTCATTGCACCTTCGGCACTCTAGTTAGCCCAGTGTCCAAAATCGAACAATAGTAATAATAAGGCTAATTCAATTTCAAACCTTAATATCCAAAATTCAACAATAGTAATAATAAAACATACGAACGCCTACTACATCTCAGAATAATGGTAAGGAAGGCGTCTAGCTACACCCTTTTTTAGCTCTCAAGCTATCCTATATCTGAACGTCAAGGCATCGTTTCGAGACCACGTTTCATATTCGAGCACATCTGAGCGAGCTATGTAGTCCATATACTTGAGGACGTAAATCCCGCAATCATGACTGTTATATTGCTTTGGTCTGTTTTCTATCGTCACGACCGTCCAAGGATCTATCATTGTTTTACTCGTGATGGCTTCCCCCTTAAAATGTCGACATGCTAGTGGAATGATAGTAGTCTGCATCCAATTCATAAAAAGGGTTATCAAGCCTATGTAACAAGAAGAATAGACTATGAGTGACAACTCTAGATTATGAACGAATAAATGATTGGATTGTGAACTTATGTGATTGATGAGACGATTAAAGGATTTCTTTGGAAGAAATTGCGCAGATTTACTTGCCAACGCCGCTAGAAAAATTGTGAGAAGAAAGATGAATGAGTTTCGAAGAAAGAATGAATAAGAGAATGAATAAGAGTTTCAGAATAGGTTTGTATAGTCAAGTCCGCTACATAGTATAGCGGACAAAAAAACTGTCAAGTTGTCCGCTACACAGTATCGCGGACGGTGGGATAAGGACAAAGCGCCAGTCCTGTCGCCCCAAGACTGGCGTGACAACTGTCAGGGGGGGTTGTGGATGACTTGACCACTGTCAGTCAAAAAGTCGTCTGCTACACAGTGTAGCGGATGACTTTTTGACTGACAGCGTCAGGCCAAAAAAGTTGTCCGCCTTACAGTGTAGCGGACGACGGAGGAGGGGCAATATGGTAAAAAGGTCTGTCCGCTACACTATGTAGCGGACGACTGACAGCTTCCGAAAAAAAAATTCCCAAATCGCGCTAGCAAAATCTCTTATATATATATATATATATATAGAGGCTGTGGTCATGGAAGTGCAAGGTGAGTTATTTTTGGGGTTTTGGGGTGGGGGTGGGGGGTGTGATTAAGAGAATTGTGAATTAAAAAGGTTGGTGGTCAAGGAACTGCATGGTTCTTTTTTGTCACAAATAATAATGTCCCATAGATATATGCTAACATTCATATTTCTAGAGTAAAGGATACCAATGATCACCGAACTCTTGGCCCAATTTTACTTTGACCACCGGACTATCAGTTGTCCTAAAGTGGTCACTAGACTAATTGATTTTGGGAATTGGCACATCACGTACTGTTCATAGGAGTTAGTAAAAGTCCCGTTTAGTGGATTAACTTAGGGACAAAATTGTCACATCTTCTTAATTCTTACTTTTCAAGAAAAAAGAAAATTCTAGATAAATTTGTATTTTCAAGCCTTTAAGCGACTGCCTTTTTGTTAGGGCTTGAGCTTTCGTTTTTTCTTTCCCAACCACCATCCGTCACTCAATCATTATATGACACCATACCACCTACCATTCAATCATCACCACCACCAGTGAGGGATGCAACTTGGGCTGGGTAACCCGAGCCAGGCCGTAGGAACAGTGGCAGGGACTTACTTTTACATAGACTATGGTGGATGTGGTCACAAAATTTTGGGCTTGTAAAAAATATGAAATGGGCATTGGCAAAACTTTTTAAAGCCATGCCCAAGCCTATTCCAACTTTTATAAATGTTGCATATAAAATTATGTGTACGAAATATGTGCTTTTTTCCTTTAGTCTTTAAAATCCTCTAAGCATATGGGTTTGGAGACCTTTGAAGACTTTATTTTTTTCTTCTTCTTCTTCTTCTTTTTTCTTTGTTTTAAGACTCTTGTCCTTTCTTTTTAAATTCACTTTTAGACTTCAATATACATTTCTTCATTACATTAATTAGTAGACTTGGATGATAGTTATGCTTAAAAAATAAGTAAACAAAAACTCTGGACTAATTGATAGACTTTGATGATAATTGATATGCTAAAATTAAGTAAATCGAAACTTATTCGTAATCATGGACAAGTCGTGGGCAGCTCGTGCCAACAAAGATTTTCATGGGCTGGGTGTGGACACATGTTATTCGGCTCGTAAGTGGATTGAGTTGGGCATTGTCACAATTTTTTTAGAGCGGGCTGGTTATGGTCCGGCTCTTGGGCCCAATCACCCCTCCCAAGTTGTAGTCCTACTACCACTACCACCCTCTACTTGATCACCACACTTATATCACCTGCCATTGAATCACCACTACCCCTACCTGCCACTCAATCATCACTATTCCGATCCAAACACCGCTAGCCCTACCTTGCCGTTGCTGCCACATAAACCTTGTAACACCTTTATCACACTCAAAACCTAAGACCCAACAATCAAATCACTTTTTTTAGAAATACCACCAACCCTATTCCACCACCACTACCCAGAACCGAAATTAAAGACCCAAGCGCCGAACCCTATCCTGCAGTCAGCACCCAAACCTCATTAAACCTCCTCCCTCATTGGAATTCCAGTCCCAACCAAACCACCTAGCAAAATCTCACAAGCGTCACTCAGATCCGAACCTTGCTCCATCCCACCTCTACCTCTGCCCCTGCCTCTGCCCAAACCGCACAACAACCTCATGCCATTAAAAGGCCAGATCCAACCACCCAATGTATGTCCAACCTCCATTATCTTTATAATATCTCAGAATTTTTCAGAACGTTAGACAAGCGATCGATCAATTACTTATTCATTTGATTACCTAAACTTGGTAAAAATAAAAAAAAAGCCCAAATGTGTATCAGAGCTTCTACCATAACTCAAACTCTCAATTACATTATTCTTAAATAAAAGACTAAAACTTAAATACTCGGGAAACTAAGTTAAACATTAACTTCCCTCGCAGGGGCTTAACTAAAAGAAATAATAATATTTTCAGTCGACTTCTTATTCAGGCTCTAATCACTCCAAATATCCTATTGTTGATGATCACCTGCGGAAAGGAAGTCAAAGGAGAGTGAGCTTTTGAGAGCCTAGTAAGGTCGATCAAAGATTTAAAAACAACAAAAACGATTCGGACAATTTTATATTTACAGTCAAATGATAATTTTCAAAAAAGATTTATAAAAAAAAAACCAATGCATTTCGATATAAACATAGGGATGAGTATTAACTCAATCCCTTAAATCAATAATCATTTCAAAACACTTCAGGTGCAATAAAAGAAAGACATGAAAACATTGAACATGAGCGGTACACTATAGTGAAGCCACCCCGGTAGTGCTCGATACGCCTTATATATGCACATGTACACTGACTAGTCCATTTAGGTACTAGTTTAACCCCACCAAACAGACCATCCTTATAACTCTAGCAATACAGACCATCTTTATAACTCCCCCTTACTAACTCATGTCAACATTGAGAAGCAATAAATATAATTCAAAATATTTTATAATAATTGAATCAATAAAACAGATGAGAATAAATAAAGAATTTCAAACGATCGCTATAAGGTTCAAGTTAGAGTTTCATTGGTAATTTAAAAATATTTTTTATATCAATCATAAAGATCAACATTCATTGTAGTTTATAATACTATTAGTATAAGTATTTGAAATCAGAGTAATGAAAGAGGGGTCGAAAAGAAAAATACTTACCTCGATCCAAGCTAAGCAATGCTACCAAAACTCGATCAATAATCTCTGAATAAACCTAGATTGGCAATCTATTTGTTAGAACACAATCTATGCTACAATACTATATACCTAATATCAATTACCTACCTTGTGCTCACTTTTAACTCTTAAATTGCGCAGCTCAAAACGGTCCCGCCCACGGCTAACCTAACCAAAATTTCTATCCACTCTTTAATGCGTAACGATACCCAAACACATATTAAATTGTAACAAAACACTTTTATAGCTTAAACAGTATAAAAAGTGTAAATATGAATTTTTTGAATTAAAATAATTTCTTTAAATGTTAGAAAAATCCATAAATAGACAAAATTGTTTCTAGCTGAAATAAAGTCCCATAATTTTTATGAGATCTTTAAAATATCTATATTTTTTTAGAAATTGAAATAAGAATTTAAAAGTATTAAAAGTATTTTTAATTATTCATTTTGCTAAAATCAATACAATACGAAGATAGTAGCAAATCAACTCTAAAAGTTATCAAACTTAAACTGGGACTTAATTATACCATAAAAACATTACTCAAAATTTTTCAGAACATTTTCATGAGTTTAAAGGCTCCAAAAGAATTTTACAATTCTAAAATTATATAAAATACTAAAAATACATACGATTTCATAAAATTATAAAATTTTGCCACAAATTCTAATATAGCTTAACATATTTTTATGTACTGTAAATTTTTATGTACTAATGATAACTGTGCACTAGCCAATACACGTGCCGAAACTTAACTTCAACCTGATATCTAAATCTGTATTTCCCTTCTTCTTCTTCCCCTCTGCGCTCAGTCTCTACTCCCCCTCACAGACCACTCACTACCCTTACACTTTATTTACTTAGCGCGCGCTCGCGCTCGCACACACACACACACACACCTGCACCTGCACACAGCACTTACATACACACTGATGCCAAGGAAAGTGGGTTCGTGCCTACGTGGAGGTGCCACAAAGGCTGCAGTCCGCGTCAGCTTCTAAGTATACAAAGTGAGAGATAGCAAGGGAGGAGTAAGGGCTGAGAGCAAGGCTTCCCAAACAAGCCTTGAGGAGTGGCAGTGCTGCGGAGACAAGGCAGAGACGAACAGGGCCGACAGTCGGCAGTCCAAGTCAAGGTCCGAGTCGGGGTCCAATGTTACGGTCCAAAGTTATGTTTCTCTCACTAAAATCCAAGAGCTCTCAAATTCTAGAGTGAGAAAGTGATTTTTGTAAGAATGAGCCAAAAGTCCTTTTTTGAGTTGTAAAGTTCATTATTTACAGGAAATAGTGTGCTTATGTCATAAAATTCCACATGTCATCCCCTGGGAGTGACACGTCACCAAGGGGGTCCCAAAATATCGGTTCTCCGTTGGACTGCAGGTTCTCAAATTCGCGTTGCCTGCCTCACACAGCGTCGCTCTACCTATCTGAGAAGACTGACCACACTATGACGGCATGATCAGAGTAAGCCCGTTGCTCTAGCCACTGATCCAAGCCCTTACTGAATCCCATGAAGTGCGTCAAGAGACGCGCGGAGAACCTGACAGCGGTAAGGGTTGCCCCTGTAGCCAACTTTCAGGCGGACTAGGAGCCATGCCCTCGAAGGACCTGCTCCCGTACCGGAGTGACCCAGAGTCATTGCCCTGGTGGTGTCGACGATCAATGGTAACATGAGGTGACATGCTCGCGGCTCAGTGCTCGGGGTCCGTGGCAAGGGGTCCTTGTGCCGGAGCCCCCGTGACTGTGACGGCGATGGCTTTGCGGTTGTGAGCCCAACCTGCTGTTGATTATGCTGGCGATGGCTTTAGGATTGTGAGCCCATCCTGTAGATGATTGTGCCGGTGATGGCTTTGTGGTAACGAGCCCATCCCGTAGTTGATTGTGCCGGTGATGGCTTTGTGGTAACGAGCCCATCCCGTGGTGGCGATGACTTTGTGGTAACGAGTCCATCCCGCTGCGAGGGGTCCTCGTGCCGGAGCACTACGAACGGAGCCCCCCGTGATTGTGACGGCGATGGCTTTGTGGTAACGAGCCCATCCCGTAGTTGATTGTGCCGGCGATGGCTTTGTGGTAACGAGCCCATCCCGTGGGGGCGATGACTTTGTGGTAATGAGTCCATCCCGCTGCGAGGGGTCCTCGTGCCGGAGCACTACGAACGAAACCCCCCGTGATTGTGACGGTGATGGCTTTGTGGTAACGAGCCCATCCCATGGCGGCGATTACTTTGTGGTAATGAGTCCATCCCGCTGCGAGGGGTCCTCGTGTCGGAGCACTACGAACGGAGCCCCCCGTGATTGTGACGGCAATGGCTTTGTGGTAACGAGCCCATCCCGTGGCGGCGATGACTTTGTGGGAACGAGTCCATCCCGCTGCGATGGGCCCTCGTGCCGGAGCACTATGAATGGAGCCCCCCGGAATGCTGCACACTTCGGAGAGTGGGTCGAAGCATGTTCCACATCCATGGCGGGGGCACAAGGTATGGTGAATAAGTGTGGTGCCCGAAGGCCTGTGTCATGAGAATGGCGCACGGGCGCGGCGACGAACGTCGCAGAGCAATACTTGGTGTCGGGGGCACGTATGATGAGAATGGCGCACAGGCTCGGCGACGAACGTCACGGAGCAATACTTGGTACGGGGGCACGCATGATGAGAATGGCGCACAGGCGGGCGACGAACGTCACAGAACAACACTTGGTGCCGGGGGCACGCATGATGAGAATGGTGCACGGGCGCGGCGACGAACATCACGAAGCAATACTTGGTGCCGGGGCACGCATGATGAATGGCGCACGGGCGCGGCGACGAATGGCGCGGCGACGAATGTTGTGGAGCAATACTTGGTGCCGGGGGCACGTATCATGAAGATGGCGCACGGGCGCGGCGACGAACGTCATGGAGGTGGGGCACGGGCACGCGTCGGGTGTCCCGAAGATGGGATTGAGCTGAGTGTACCTGTCATAACAAAATGATGAATGTAACATGTAGTAATGACAAAGTTGGAAGTGACGGTGACACGGTGTTTGTCAGCGACGGGTCATTTGGCGGTAGCACGTGACTTTGAGTGACGAACGTCATGAGAGCAACGCACGGTTGCAGACATTGTATGACGGATGTCACGAAGTTGTTATGTATGCGTTAGTAAGCTTTATGCCCGCACAAAACATGGTTCAGAACAATGCGCGCAAAAAGGGGCAAAGCCGGGAGTTTTGGGGGAAGGCCAAGGCCAAACCCCTTGGGGAGGCCGAGGCCGACCCTAGGGGTGGCCAAGGCCAAGGCCACCTTTCTCCTTTTGGTGAACTTTGAACATGCCGACGGTTGGTGTTTGGATAGGCAACAAAAAATCCGGAAGTTGTGTTGCAACGAGCGTGTCGACATGAATCATACCCACGTGACGGACATGGTGCCAAAGTCACATATGAAGCGTACGAGACAGACAAAGCGCGAAAAAGGACCCCACGCGAAAAGTGAACCAACGGGAGGGGGGGAAGGCCAAGGCCAACCCCCCATAGAGGCAGAGGCCGACCCCCCATGGAGGCCGAGGCCGACCCTATGGGGTTGGCCAAGGCCTTTGTCCTTGACCCCGTTGCCTCGATTGCGCCTTCGGTCGATGTTTTTGATGAAAAGGTGCTTGGATGATCTTGGCGCGACGGTCGCGCTCTCGTGAGTTACGCTAACGCGAAATAAATTATGCCTAAATTGCGCGTGAAGTGAGAAGAAAAACACGTGTCTTGGGTGTGCGCGCGTTGACCGGTTTGATACACTGAAAATTAGACTGTTTACTATGTTGACATGTCTGCGCGAAGCGGGACCCCCAGCGGGCCATTGGGTCTGACCAGAATAGGTTGGGAACACACACGAACACACAAACACAAACACACACACATCACTTCCATCTTCTCCAATCCATTCTCATAAACATGCACACCCAGTCCAAACAAAACACACTGCACACATAATTTTCACACACTCACGTTAGGTGTTACTATGCTCCATAGCAACCTCAAAATATTAATTTTCCACCTAATTACACACTAAGTGTTGCTACACACACTCAAGAACACAAACACCCACACTCTCATGGACATGTCCCTTTCCAGTTCCTATACATACTTCTTTCCATGCTCAGCTTCAATTAGGCTGCTATCCATTATAGAAACTTCATAAAACATCCCATAAATACTCTTGATAGCCCCATAACCTATTGTATTACACTTCACACACTACACCGTTTGAACACACACAAGCAGCACACTGCTACAGACACACAAATACACATGCACCTTCTGTTTACACACATAACACACACATACACTTCACCATTTGAATTCTACTCCAACCCCTCTTCATGCACTCTGCTACGTTTCTATTTAACACTAAATCACACACACACACACACACACACACACACACACGCAAACCTGTTACACTATTGTTCACGCACACACCCCACCATGCACATTTCATACACACCATTCCCTGTAACACACAAACTTTTACGGTTGCCTTTGTAACCCCATTCCCTTCCCCCGTCAACATATTCACACTCTCACGATCACCCACACAGAAACACACCAACACATAATACACCAGATATACCCCAAAGCACCCAGTATAACCAAGGCTGTGGGTTCTCTTCCCACATGGCACCACGGCAGCGGCTATTTTCTCTCACTCGATCCCAATGCCCAATCATCATAACCTTCTATCTCAGCCCTTGCACGGCCCTCATGCAACCTCCCAATAGCCCTAAGATTCTTACTAGCGGCAGCTCTATCTTTCATAGCCATAAACCCAACAACCAACACCAAACACACACACACACACATGAATTGCCTCATGGCAGATTCCCCCTTACCTCTTATACACTCATACACATACAAATATAGACACCATCGCACAAAAAACCTCACAGTTTCCTCCCCATGCCCCCCCTGAATCTCTTAAATCATTAAATAACCAAGGAAAAATAGGCTGAGAACTTACCGGAAAAAGGTTATTCAATAGTCGGAAATTTCTTCCTCCTTCCTCCTTTCTCTTTCTCTCACTCTCTCTGCCTCTTTCTCTCACCTTTAAATCTGAGGATGAAAAATGGTGGGGACAGCTCTCTGAAAGTATTTTTACATATAACCCTAAATGAAAGTTTGCCAAAATTCCCTCCTACTTTAGGTAATTTACAAAGTATATCCAAAGCTTTCTATTATTACAAAAAGATCCAAAATAGCTATTTACAATAGATTAATACACTAGAATAATTTAATGGGTTGTTACTTAAATCCCGCTCCACTAATCGTTGCTAAAAATTTCTATATAAAATAGCAACGCAACTAAAAGAAAATTCGTCGCTAAAAAGTTATAAAAATATAGTTAACGCTAATCGTCGGTGAAGACTTAAATCGGTATCTCATATAACTGCTATCATTAAGCTATAACTTATGTTTTTTAAAAATTTGTCACTAAAAGGTGCTACTAAAAATATCGGTGCTGACTAAAAATTTCATCACTAAAATTTCTAATTAAAAAATATTGATGCTAAAAAATTTATTTGTTGCTAAAAAGAATTTTTAATTAATTCGTTAAGAATATCGTGGTGTTACAAACTTAGTATTCCAACTCGAACATCAACCTTTTGGTTGCATCTGGCGGGCAGGATGATTGACTTAGTTACAACTGGACATTGTTAGATTAGCAAGGACTACCGTATAAATCTTGTCTCGCTTGTGTCATCATAGTGGCTAGACTATTTGCCGCCTTCACCACCAGCAATAACCACCATACTAAACCCAGCACCACAACACTGACAACATGAACACACTATTATATCAGCATGTCCACCACCATCACCACTTGAACGACCACCATCTCGACGAGCAACCACCTATTAAACCCACCATCAACACCACCACCACACCAGCTACAAAAATTAACATCAATAAGAACGTAACCACCCCATTGCCAATAGCAAAACCAAAACCAATATCATTGAGCACTGCCACCACATCCATAGATCTCTGGAAAGCACACCACCACCACTAACCTCTGTCACCCACCACCAACAGCCACAACAACATATCAACCACCACTAACCTCTATTGTCCACCATCACCAACCACCACCAACCTTCATCACCCACCAGTAACATATTATCCCAGAATCTAATTTGCGAATCTCCTTGTGAACTAAATCCCATAAGAGTCAACAACAAAGATAGACTAGAGGTAGCAATTGAGCCAAGGATAGTTGACAGAGGCGGTGGGTTCAGATGGTGGATTCGAGTACACATCCTTGATGCACCATTACCCATCACCTCTACCCTCACTCGGTGTGGATGAGGGTTAAAGCAGTGCTGCTGATGGTTAGTTAGCAGTGGAGATGAAGGACGGTCAATGGAGGTGGTAGGTGCAGACGATGGATTTGAGTGCTTTGGGTTTGAGGGTAGAGAACGGTTTCTACTGTAGAAGTCCTTTTTTTCTTATCCAACTGCTTGGGATAAAAATAAACCCCACCCCTCCTGATTACATAATTGTTCCACTTTAGTGGGATAATATCAATCCCTCGAATATTTTATCTGCGTCTTATACGAATGACCAAACCCTTAATGGGATTATTTTATCTTAAGTGATCCTAACTCGACCCGTCATTATTTTATTTGTTTTGTAAACAACCACATAACAAAATAGTGTTAGAGCTAGGCCCTGGCTTTGAATCAACAACTCGAGCTACTGGAGGCCGAGGTGAGTGGGTTGGCTGAGAAACAAAAGCGATGATTCAATGAAATTATGAAGGCTATGCATCAAAAGTTTCTCAAACTTAGAACTCGGCTAAACAACGATTCCAACCACAAGGAACGTGGTCGGAATTCTAATAGCCATGGCCAAATAAATAGTGAGAGACCTACTAAAGGCCATAATACAGCCACTGGCGGGTGGCAACATGAGAAATTATCTTCCTAAATGGTTAAGCTGGATTCTTCAAAGTTTAAAATTGAAGAAGATCCTAAAAGTTGGTTATGTCTTACTAATTAATTTTTTGATTTTGATACGATACCCGTTGAAGAACAATTTTAGCATCCTTTAATTTGAAGGAGGTTTTCTTTAATTTTTGTCCCTTGTATGATCCCCTAATTTCTTGAAAGTAGTATTTGTACTACGTTCGGTCACCATTTCAACACATTTGTTAAAGATTGGGGGTACTTTTTCCCATAGAAAGTGTGCCCTTCTTCCTCCTCTTTCTTCTTTATCTTTGGTCAACACACCACCACTCACAGTTGCACCCACCACTACCTTTGCCCCAACTGCCTAGCAACATGAGATCTTTTCTAAACGGACTTATGATCATCTCAACCGCACAAGAGCCACCACCACAAGCATAGAGGCAATCCACCATAACCGTGGAAGTCTGCCTTTGAGACCTTGCCACGCACAACCCATAACTACTTATAGACATTTTATAAACTGTTAATTAGCCCAATTATAAGACTTTTAAGCACTACAATCTCAGAGAAATAGTCATACTTCCAACACACTAAGGTGATTGAGATGAAGGCCAAAACTGCAGTGGCAGAGACAAATAGGAGAAACTCGACTGAGACCCTTACGCTGTAACAAAATTAGGGATCAAGGCACTGAACGTAAAGGTAAACCAGACGGCGATGACTATGAGCTCATGAGCTCAAGCAAGGAGGTAATGCAGTAGGAAGATAGGCAGACAACGAAGGAGAGAGATGCAGAGAAGAGGGGGTGGGATACATAGAAGGCGAGGAAGTCAACGGTGCCACCTAGGGGGTTCAAAGGGTTTGGAGCGAGACGAAAGGGCTTTGGAGAGGCAGATATGACACAAGTGGATGAATTGACAGATTAAGAACCCTAGGAAGCATGTCCAATGCACGACATGTGCCATTTTTGCCTAAAAAGCATGAAGAGATGAATCTAGTGCTTAACTTAATAAGAAAAACAGATAAAGGGACTAAAATGGTGAAAAAGCTTACTACAAGGACTAATCTCAAGAAAATAGGAGTTCAGTGACTGATTTACAAAAGCCCAAGTTTGGTATCAACTTATAAAGCAAGATCATATAGTTATTAGATGGCCAACTTTTAAAGCATAAGTACACTTAATGTATAGTCCAACACAATTTCAAGATTTCCTTGGTGATCTAACCAGGTTGTAGCAGATTGGTTGGTAAGAGATTACCAAATAGTAGGGATGACAATGGGGCGGGGCGGGGCGGATGGGGGTTTCACAAGATTCGTACTCGCCCTACCACACAAAATATATGACTCTGCCCCCTGCCCCGCCATCGGGTTGGGAGATGATGATACCATCCTCGATCCGATGGCCTTTTTAGTAAACGGATCCCGACCCAATCCATACTGCCATTTTGAATATTGAAAGTGCAAATTTAGAAAAATCACCCAGCTACAGATCTGTGACCGCGGTGGAGTGGGGATTCGCTCGTGGATGGATCGGGATCAACAACCGACATTGGTGGACAGTGGTTGTCCGGTCATCCACAAACAGATTTCTCTTTAGATCTTCTTCCACAACATAATTAGGAGGTACAGGGGAAGGCGACGGCAGAAGGCTGATGGACAGAACGACGTACGACAAAGGACAGAAGGCAAATGGACCAAACAGCAAAGGGCGAAGGCAACGGCGAACAGCCACTGCAGAAGGCGATTGTTGAAAGGTGACCGAAGTTCGTGAACGTGCTTGGAGTCACCGATCGATGGCAAGAGGCGACTGAAGTGTGACTTGCTTGGTGGTGTGGTAGCTGTAGAAGAAGAAGGGAATGGGGAGAAAGATGACAAGACTAGGGTTTTCAACAGTTTATGACTGAGATTAAACATTGATCAGGGTAAAATGGGTTGGGTAACGGGGCAATTGCATTTAAAACCATATCTGCCTCGTATCCGCTGCGGGTTGTAAAAATAAATACCAAACTCTATAGTTAAAAAAATCCGCTCCTATAGGAGCAGGGGAAGGCCAATATTCGCGGGGTACGGGTTGAATTTTCATCCCAAAAATGAGAAGTTATTGATTTGTGCATGTACTTTGACACCAATGGAAAAAGTTAGTTGCTTCATTAGTGGGCACAAGGATAACATCAAAGTGGACGTGCAAGTTATGAGCCGACAACATTATCATCTGGCATATGGCCCTCCTTACCTATATGAAGCTCGTTACCAATTGACGTCTTTGATTGTACAAATGGACTGTAAGCTTTCTATGAAAACAAGTCAGACAAGACATTGATTGTCAAAAGATTTACCCCACCAGAGTTAAGTGAGCAACATTCTATAGGATTATGTTTGATTTTGTAATGAAAACATTAGTCCTGGCCATCGTTTAAGAAGTTCTATCTCATTAAAGGAACTTGGTTCTGAGGAAGGTGATGAGAAAAACTGCATGAGGATTCCTTGAGAAAAGCGGTGATTTTAAGGGGAAAGAATGTTATGTATACATTATAGTTACACCTTAATTAGTTGAATTTCACAACTTTATGGAATAAGTTTTACGTTACACAAGGCACGTCCATGAAATGTGCTTTAGATATGTTAAAAATTATTAGAAGAAGAGGCAAACGGGTTTTTACATAGTTAGCGTTAGTGGGAATTGTAATTTTGAGCAGAACTTGTTAAGTGGGGTTATGGAAGTTAATTTAGGATTAGTAGGGGTGGAGGCACGATGTTGCACCACTAGGCATGTGACGACCTGCTCCTTTGCAAAAACTCACTTTTATGTGTATTGTTGTGATGCTTTTGGGAAAAAAATTGGCTGCTATCCGGATCGGAATAATCTTCTTCCTGCCCCCTATGTTGCGACAATCAATCATCTCTAAATGTTTTTAAAGGCTTTTATTTAGTGACGCTAAAAAAGTGCTGCTAATGATTGTCGCTGATAGTGTTAGAAGAAAAGCCACTAAAAATATTTAGTGACTGTTAATTGTCACTATATAGTTGAAGGAAGATTCCTACAACCCGGGTAGGAGCAAAAATTTGTTCATGCTTTTGACATGTGCCGCTCCTGATGTTGTCCGAGCAATAGGAGCTATTTACACTGAGAGGTGATGGAGATAATGGCATCGTGGCCGGTTGGAAAAGGTCCAATAAAATGTGTGCGTGTGTGTGTGTGTGTGTGAGAGAGAGAGAGAGAGAGAGAGAGAGAGAGAGAGAGAGACCCTAAATATTCATGGTCATTTTTATTGTCCAATCGCCCACATTGGAGAAAATGATTCCATATTAATACTCTATTTACATTTTATCTGTTACTAGTAACTAGTTAATATTGTGTATCGGTTCCTCTAAGAGCTTAAGACGTCAAAGAATAAACTCAACATTCTCTATCATATGCGAGCTTTTGATTGCACATGGTGAAGCTACATAATAAGATATAAATGAAGGCACACTGCCATGGAGCGTAAATTTCACTATAATTATGGGGAGACCAGATATGCAAGCGAAAATAATCAAAGCCAAGACCTTGCACGACGAGATAATGGATTATGTAATTGGTTGCTCTAAAAGTTTAAGCTGTTAGAGAATGTGTCTAATAATGTTATCATGTTTTTTTTTGTTGTGGCACAATATTAACTTATGGCGACAAAAAAGCATAGGCAAACGTATTATGGCATGAATTTAGGCATATACTTATTGCTGAATCACAATTTAAAGATTTTTAGTGCCCACAATATTCAACATTTCTGGCCCCAACACTCTGAAATTAGTACTAATCTATTTGTCAGTATTAGATAGGGTGGTAGAGGAGTATATTTAGGATTAGTTGTTAATAGAGCCCAAGTATACAACGAGTTCTCAAGTTCTAAATAAGTAGTCTTGAGAAAAATTAATCTTGCTTGGCACTTAGGAGCTTGGTCCACCCCGAAGAACCATGTCTTGTTTTTTCATATCTTTTATCCTCAAAACCTTCACCAATATAGGTAAAAAAAAAAATTGAGTGGAGAGAGCTTTGGTTCCTTAATCAACATGATATCTAAAGTGATCCTGACTATGCCCATTATTTTACTCGTTCCGATAGACAGCCACGTAAATGAAGAAAGAAACAAGAGGAAGATGAAAGTGACAATATTGCAATGGTGATGGTTTTGCCCCTTGAGTGAAAAGTGTTGTGCCTATCACATGACCACTTAACTTAACGGGGCTCTTACTAATCTTAACTAACAAAATGATCTCACTGGTGAAATTAATGTGTCTAATGAGCAGATTGAAACAAATCATAGTCAAGTGAGCAAAGCGAATTGTGTGGATACTTCAGTCATAATTGGTGTACTTTATATTTCCATGTTAACTGAAACAACAACCCAATGGAACTTTGATCATGATGGCATTTCAAGTTTGATTTTAGTACTTTGTATATTAGGCCAACTCGGGCCTTCTAATAAGTTATTAATTGTTATCTCTTGAAACGCTCAGGCACACCGCACACTGACAGATGCAAAAAATGCGAGAGTTGTGATGTTCATGAGCATACCAAGTCGCGACGGGACAACGTCTAGGACACAATTCCCGAATATACTAAATGGTCTGGCGTGTAGAGAAAAATTGCATAATCTGACATCTTTCAAACAATCTATCAAGACTTGAGAATATCCTCAGAATTATTTTTTTTTGGTGTAATGCTTTAGGACTTTTTCAATGCTATTTATGTTTTCGCTAGTCGATCCAATTTGAGACTGCCATGTGTCAAAGGCATGTCTGCCTTGTTGATCTGTTCACGCCAAGCTTCTAGGGCAATCCAATCTAGAGCTACAAAGTGTCCAAGTGTGCACATTTTTACGATTCGATTCACATTAAGCTCCCTTCATTGATCCGACCCTGCTATGTATTGTTGACTGGAAGGTCCTTGTTTTACCTTCTTTGATTATGTTCTCATCTAGCCTTTTGACACGTATCATCGTAAAAACTGTAGGCCTTATGTGAAGGAGCCATATATACATATATCTTTCTCATGCTCGGAAATTGCCACGCATCATTTGGCCATTGCTATCTTTGATTTGACTGTGATTAGGCGGTAACCAGCTTGTCTCACGCATGCTAAAACAAGTGGGCAAGTGGGGACTTATTCTTAGGCCGATTTCTCACCCCTTTATGACACATGCCTTTCCGCCTTGCTTAGGATGATACATGGCAACTTTTCTCACTGCAAATAGTTATTGTTTTTCATTTTTGCTACTAATAAAGGGTGTTTAATACAACTGAAATTTAAGTGCTGAAACTTAATCACTGAATTTGTAAAACAGAAAATTTTAAATAGCTCCATTTTTGCTACTGGAAAATAAGTCAATAACTTGTTTGATAAACCAAAAGCAGATGTATAAAAATTGTCTCTTTTTTCTAAATTTATCTATTTTACCCGGAGATACATTTATGTATATAATTGTTTTATTGCCGCAACCATGTTGGTTATGTTGGTGGTGCAGCGGCAATGAAGATATGTTACTGGTATAATTGTGGTAGTGGCAACAGGGCTATCGGTAACATGACTTTCATGGCGGTGATTGTAGTGTGGTTGATATGGAAATGGTTTTAGAAGACTTGGAGATGGTGGTGATAATGGCAATATTATGGTGGACGTGGCGGTATCCTTATGGTGGTGATGGTGATGGTGGTGGCTATGGTGGTGTGGAGGTGGTTTTGGCCATGGTGTTGTGACGGTGGTGGTGGTGGTTATGGCATCGGTTAGGTAGTGGTGATTGTGGTGGTGGTGAAAAAAGGGACACAAATGTTTTAGTGCTGGCTATAATAGGGTGGAGGCGGTGTTGCTAGCAAATTGATTGTAACGACATCATGGTGGTTATTGTCGCTTTCACGTAAAATTTTGTCCAATGACTACCACCTTACTGCATATCAGGTAATAGGTATCAAGCACACGCACTTAAAATTTTTAGTCTTTTTATGGGAAGAATTAATTTTTCATCAGCCGGATGCTTCATAAACGGACAATAGGATAGAGAATCAACTGATGCAGACAGAAGCTTAGTACCCGATGCAGCCAAATGCTTAATGGCATAGTGTAATAGGATAGAAAATCTCTGACATACATGGATTCCATTAAAATAGCATATTGTCTTCCGGTCAGTACGTCCGGCATAGAACATAGATTCTACTACCATACACGTTCTGCAATTAGACAAGGGAATTCTGACGGCAGCTCATCTGGTTTTGGACTTGGTCTTCATTCCTCTCTTTTCTCCGATCCACACAAGTCACCCTAACCCGTATATAACGGATTACATGACCCTTTGGTTTCACAAGTCTTATCTTCACAGTATTTTCTTGTCCATTATCTGCACTGTTCTTCTCAAGGATTAAACTATAACGAGAACACAAAATGGCAAACAACTTTCTGTTTTTGAGTTTGCTAGCACTCTCATGCAGTCTTGCCATGGCTTACGAGCCTAGTCCCTTGCAAGATATCTGCGTGGCTGAACCTACTAGCTCAGGTCAGAATTCAAGTTTATAATACTTGCCTCTTCTACATTATGACTGATTTCGTGTTCTTTCGCTAACATAAACTTTTCTGCTTTCCTGCAGCACTTGTTAATGGCCGCGCTTGCATGGACTCTAAGCTTGTACAGGCTGACCATTTCTTCTTCAGCGGACTTCACGTACCACGCAATACTTCAAACAAGCTTGGCTCCGTGGTTTCCCCCCGTAACCGTGGCTCAACTGCCCGGACTGAACACCCTCGGCATCTCGTTGGCACGTATTTGTTGGATTTGATCGGTCCAATCCAATTAAGTGGCCTAACGGGTCATACTAATGTTGACTTATTATTTGATTTGGACATTAATTAATTAAATTAAGCTAAATAACATTATGGGCCTATTTGATTTAGTATCCAATACACTAATGATTTATTGTGTATAAAAGGCTTATAGACCATAATCTCTTAACTTTGATGGACGGTTGAGATTTGGCAGGCTTTAGGGTTGATCTCACTACTCTCTCTATATAAATATCTTTTCTTCTTGGAGGCTAGGGTATTATTATGTTTTGGCCACTCTTTGCCTCTTAGACTAAAGAAAAAAAATACACCACTCTATTCTATCATCAAGAATAGAGAAGAGTAGTGAAGATCAATACCAAAAGGTACGTGTTCGCTTCCGCATCTTGGCGTTCTTTCATCATCGGAATAAAACTCATGGTAATCTATGGCTTCCTTCGATTCCGGTGAATTCGTAACCTTATCGTTCTTATATTTATGTTATTGTAAGATTCTAATGATCTTGATTATGGGATCAAAATGAATGATATAAATTCTAACATGTGGTATCAGAGCCGCGTTAATCAATTGCACGAACATAGAACGTCCCTTTAAAATTCTTTGAATATTTGAAGGATGAATGTTAACGTAATTAATAATAATAAGGTACGGCTGTGTGGCATGTTGGGCGACTTACGGCATGTTGTTTTGGCATTATGGTTGTTGGTTGGCCTTGTATAATGGGCCAACAAGTTTGGACCGTTAAATGTTAGTTAGGTGGCCTGTTAATTGCATAACAGATTGGCCCAACAGACATTATATTTAGACTTGTTTTGGGCCCGTTTTATGGCCTGAAGCCATTGGCCCTTGTGGCTTGTGGCCTATTAAGTGGGCCGAGCTGTTGGACCTTAAAAGGCCTGTTAAAGGGCATGCCATCTACAGCAAAATTGGGCCAATTAGAAGAGCCTTTAGGCCAGTGAATTGGGCTGTTCGTTCTGTTTTTATGGTTTGGCCCAGCAAAGGGAATGGTGACCTGTTATTCAACCTTGCAAAACTGGGCCGAAAGGCCAGACCTTAGTTAAACCTGTTTTGTGGCCTGAAGCCATTGGCCCTTGTGTCTTGATGAAGTCTAGTGAGCTGAAGTTGTTGGGCCGTAATGAGGCCTGAATGGCCTGCTGTCTAGGCATTTAGGCCAACGAACTGGGCTATTTCTGCCACTTAAATTTGGGCCTGTTTGACTACTTAAAGGAAAAGGCCTTGTAGGTACAAATTTGGGCCTGTTTTGGCAATTTTTTTTTAAAATGGGTTTTCAAAAGGGCTTGTTTATTTTAATTGGCCTTGTAAAATAAAATTTATAAAGTCATTTAATATTATATCCCTATTGAAATTGTTCAATTGATATGTTATTATTGATAACATATGTATTTTAATATTGGCTTATATTATGGGATACTGATGAATATAACGTGCCATTATTTTTGTGATTTCAAGAATTAGTCTAAAATTACGAGATTATGCTAAAATCTTATGCTTCGTTTGACATGTCTAGACTGTGATAATGAACTTGAAATAATTAGTGGTTCTTACTTATTTTGGCAGTAAGCGGCCCAACGGAAGTTTATTGTCTTTTATAAGTTGAAATAATGATAAACCACATCACGTTACACTTATTAATTAAAATATTAATCGGCCCAACGGAAGATTATATTTTAATTTTTAAGCGGAAAGAAATGAAATAATAAGTTGCATGGGTCAAATTATTTTCTGCCCAACGGTGATATAATTTGTACTCATGTTGCTTTTAATGATTTCCAAAATTAATAAGGATGTAAAAACACTTTTATGTTAATAACCGGCCCAACGGAAGGTTATAAGTGATATGTTAATTTTTCCTTTGGAATAGGTTTTGTGTATTTACCTTTTCCATATAAATAAATTGTTTATCCCTCAATTTATTTTATTATGTTAAATGATGAACTAACTATTTTCATCATGTGAATTTTCGGTACTAATGTGCATGATTATTGTTATTATTTAGCGTATAGTCCTGCTGCAATTACTGGCTATCTTTCCTCTATTGAATCATTGAGCGGCACCAATTTTAGAAAATGGAAAGAGCAGATTAGCATAATCCTTGGAGTTATGGATTTGGATTATGCTTTACGGGTTGACGCGCCTGCTGCCCTTACGGCTGAAAGCTCTACTGAGCAAAAGGCAGCTTATGAAAAGTGGGAGCGTTCCAACCGCATATCCCTGATGATTATGAAAGGCTCCATTACGACTGCTATTCGAGGAGCCATTCCTGACTCGGATAATGCTAAGTTGTACCTTGCTCATATTGAAGAACAGTTTCAGGGTTCTTCCAAGGCACGTGCTACTACTCTCATCACTAAAATGGTTTCGTGAGCATATTTTACGGATGAATGATATGGCTTCTCAACTAAAAGGTTTGGACATGGAAATCTCTGAAGGTTTTCTCGTGCACTTTATTATGACTTCCCTTCCTGCGCAGTTTGGTCCTTTTAAGATCAACTATAACACGCAGAAAGAAAAGTGGAAGATGAGCGAGTTGATTTCCATGTGTGTCCAAGAAGAAGAGAGGCTAAAGTCTGAACAACCTGATAGTGCTCACGTTGCCATTACTGGTCCATCTAAAGGAAAAGGAAAAGGAAAAGGAAAAGGAAAGAAATTTGGCAAAGGTAATGTGCAAGGGAACAAGAGTGCTTCTGTAACCAAGACTGATAAGGCAAGCTCTTCTGGTACCAAGGGTTCTTCTGGTCCCAGGTGTCACTTTTGTAAGGATAAAGGACATATGAGGAAAGAATGTCATAAATTCAGAGAATGGTTGGAAAAGAAAGGTAATTTATCTATTTGCGTTTGTTATGAGTCTTATACAATTGATGCTCCTTTAAATACATGGTGGGTTGACACGGGTGCAACTGTGCACATAAGTAATTCATTGCAGGGATTCCTTTCCGTGAAGAAGTTAAACAAAGGGGACCGTAATGTTCTAGTAGGAAATGGAGAGAAAGCTCAAGTTGAAGCTGTAGGAACTCTCCGTTTAGTTTTGGAGAGTGGCTTCAATTTGGATTTAGTTGATACTGTTTATGTTCCCAGTATGACTAGAAATCTTATTTCTGTTTCTAGACTTGACGCTTATGGATATTCGTTTAAGTTTGAGAATAA
Organism: Escallonia herrerae; assembly: GCA_033070095.1. NCBI lineage: Eukaryota > Viridiplantae > Streptophyta > Magnoliopsida > Escalloniales > Escalloniaceae > Escallonia > Escallonia herrerae. The sequence goes on along the minus strand of JAVXUP010002623.1, from coordinate 78,127 downwards.
AGGCTTCTCTCTTTTCCTTTACTCTAGAGTTATTGGTTCTGGTTTGTTGGAGGGAAACCTCTACAAATTACTTTTGAATGCTTCTTTTACTGAATCCTTGAAAACAATGAATGTGAGTGATGTAGTTGCTAAAACTTGTGGTAATAGAAAAAGAGAGAATGAAAATTCTGCTAAATTGTGGCATGAACGTCTTGGTCACATATCACGAGGCAGAATGGAACGCCTCGTTGAGGATGGAATTCTTCATTCTTTAGATTTCTCAGATTTTGACACATGTATTGAATGTATTAAAGGAAAATTTGTAAAAGGCAATAAACGTGGTGCCACTCGAAGTACGTGACTTTTAAAGCTTATCCACACTGACATTTATGGACCTTTCCCTACACCGGGTATTGGTGGTCATAGATACTTTATCACCTTTATTGATGACTATTCTCGTTATGGATATGTTTACCTCATTCATGAAAAATCTGACTCACTTGCCATGTTTAAGACTTACAAAGCCGAAGTTGAAAATCAACTCGACCTAAAGATTAAAGTTGTAAGATCTGACAGAGGCGGAGAATATTATGGAAAATTCTCTGAAACGGGTCGTAACCCTAGTCCTTTTGCCCTATATTTGGAAGAATGTGGCATCGTTGCTCAGTATACAATGCCAGGTACACCCCAGCAGAATGGTGTAGCTGAACGGCGAAATCGTACCCTCATGGATATGGTACGAAGTATGATATGCCAAAGCACTCTACCAGAGTTTTTGTGGGTTGAAGCACTTAAAACAGCTGTGCATATTCTTAACAGGGTTCCTAGTAAGTCTGTGCCTAAAACACCTTTTGAATTGTGGGCACAGAGGAAACCAAGTTTAGAATATTTTCATGTGTGGAGCTGTTTAGCTGAAGCAAAAGTCTACAATCCGCATACTAAGAAACTCGATCCCAAGACCATAAGTTGTCATTTTATAGGTTACCCTGAAAGGTCTAAGGGTTTCAGATTTTACTGTCCATCACATACCACTAGAATTGTTGAAACTAGGCATGCAGTATTTTTTGAAGATGCTGAATATAGTGGGAGTTGTACACCAAGAATAATAAACCTTGAGAAAATTCAGGATCATGTTTCTATTCCTGTTATCCAAAAGGTTGGTGCGCCATTACCTCATAGAGAAAATAATGATGCACCCGAGGTAGTACCTAATGATGTGCCCCCTATTATGGATCCTGCTCCAATTCCTGCTAATGAGCAACCTCTTCGAAGGTCAGGAAGAGAGAGACGGACAGCCATCTCTGATGACTATATTGTGTACCTAGATGAGGCTGACTATAATCTAGGCATAGGAAATGATCCCACATCCTTTAAAGAAGCTATTATGAGTGATCACTCAACTCAATGGCTTAAGGCCATGAAAGATGAGTTAGAGTCAATGAAAATAAATGAAGTTTGGGACCTTGTTGACTTGCCTGAAGGAGCCAAAGCTGTAGGCTGTAAATGGGTCTACAAAACTAAGCTAGATCCTAAAGGTAATGTCGAAAGATACAAGGCTAGACTCGTCGCTAAAGGTTTCACTCAAAAGGAAGGGATAGATTATAATGAAACATTTTCTCCTGTGTCGAAAAAGGATTCCTTTCGAATAGTCATGGCTTTAGTGGCTTATTATGATTTAGAGCTACATCAAATGGATGTAAAGACTGCATTTCTTAATGGTGACTTGCATGAAAATGTCTATATGACTCAACCAGAAGGGTTTATGGTTGAAGGCAAGGAACATATGAAATGTCTGTTAAAGAAATCCATATACGGATTAAAGCAAGCCTCTAGACAATGGTATCTTAAGTTTCATGATGTGATTAGTAAATTTGGCTTTAAAGAAAATGCAGTGGACCAATGTATATACCTAAAGATCAGTGGGAGTAAGTTTATCATTCTAGTTTTGTATGTAGATGATATCTTACTTGCTAGTAGTGATATGCATATGTTGCATGAGACCAAAAACTTTCTGTCTAAGAATTTTGATATGAAAGATCTTGGAGAGGCCTCTTATGTTATAGGCATTGAGATTTACCGAGATAGGTCTCGTGGGATATTGGGATTGTCCCAAAGAGCCTATATTGAGAAGGTTCTGAAAAGGTTCAATATGCATAACTGTGCTCCCACTGTTGCCCCTGTTGTTAAGGGTGACAAATTTAGTTTGCTACAATGCCCTAGGAACCAACTGGAGCAAGACGAAATGGAGCGTATTCCCTATGCATCTGCAGTAGGGAGTCTTATGTATGCTCAAGTCTGTACTCGCCCAGATATAGCATATGTTGTTGGCATGCTTGGACGTTACCAAATAAACCCAGGAATGGGTCATTGGAAAGCAGCCAAGAAAGTCATGCGCTACTTACAGGGTACCAAGGATTTCATGCTTACTTATAGGAAGTCAGATAACCTTGGGGTTATTGGTTATTCTGATTCCGATTATGCAGGGTGTGTAGATACCCTGAAATCCACATCAGGTTATGTCTTCATGCTCGCAGAAGGGGCTGTTTCATGGAAGAGTGCTAAGCAGTCATTAGTGGCTTCTCACACCATGGAGGCAGAGTTTGTGGCATGTTTTGAGGCTTCGTGTCATGGTGTATGGTTAAAGAACTTCATTACGGGACTTAAAGTGGTTGACACCATTTCGAGACCACTAAAGATATTCTGTGACAATCAGGCTGCTGTTTTCTTTTCCAAGAACAACAAATCAAGTGGTGGAACGAAGCATATTGAGATTAAGTATCTTGTTGTGAGGGAAAGAATTCAGAATCGAATAGTGTCTATTTAGCATATCAGTACGATCGCTATGTTGGCGGATCCCATGACGAAAGGCTTACCACCCACTCTCTTTCGAGAACATGTTGCTAGCATGGGTTTGGTCGATAGCCTTTTCCTTAGATGATGGGTTTTTGATTTGAGACATTTATTTTTGTGATCACCTATGTTTTGGATTCTGGATATTATGATTATGGTTTGTTACTTCTCGTTAAAAGTGCACATTTGAGGTATTCTGAAACAAACACTCATGTAAGGATCACATGAACTCGTTCATATTGTTATTTATTATGGAACGATGCAGTTCATGTCTATTAAGCTGTTGACTGTCATATTTGGCAAAAGTTATGAGATTGTAACTGGAGAACGGTGTTGTGGCGTTGAGAGGCACATATACTATCTTCGATTCATTTTAGTATTTTTGTTAAATTTGGCCTAACTTACGGGATGCTTTGTTCAATTTCGTTATGTCAAAACTTAAGACATTGACATTAGTATAACCCTTGGCCAAGTGGGAGAATGTTGGATTTGATCGGTCCAATCCAATTAAGTGGCCTAACGGGTCATACTAATGTTGACTTATTATTTGACTTGGACATTAATTAATTAAATTAGGCTAAATAACATTATGGGCCTATTTTATTTAGCATCCAACACACTAATGATTTATTGTGTATAAAAGGCTTATAGACCCTAATCTCTTAACTTTGATGGACGGTTGAGATTTGGCAGGCTTTAGGGTTGATCCCACTACTCTCTCTATATAAATATCTTTTCTTCTTGGAGGCTAGGGTATTATTATGTTTTGGCCACTCTTTGCCTCTTAGACTAAAGAAAAAAATACACCACTATATTCCATCATCAAGAATAGAGAAGAGTAGTGAAGATCAATACCAAAGGGTACGTGTTCGCTTCCGCATCTTGGCGTTCTTTCATCATCGGAATAAAACTCTTGGTAATCTATGGCTTCCTTCGATTCCGGTGAGTTCGTAACCTTATCGTTCTTATGTTTATGTTATTGTAAGATTCTAATGATCTTGATTATGGGGTCAAGATGAATGATATAAATTCTAACAGTATTGACTACGCACCATGGGGTGTTGTGCCTCCACACGTCCACCCTCGTGCTACGGAGATACTGACAGTCCTAGAAGGTGTCCTTGAGGTTGGCTTTGTCACCTCCAACCCTGAAAACTGACTTATCACCAAGTTCCTGCAAACGGGTGACGTCTTTGTGTTCCCAGTTGGACTAGTTCATTATCAAAGAAATTTTGGACATGGGAATGTTGTTTCACTCTCTACGTTGAACAGCCAAAACCCTGGTGTCATTACCGTGGCTAATGCCATTTTCGGATCAAACCCATCCATCCCAGCTGATTTACTTGCCAAAGCCTTCCAAGTTGACAAGAACCTGGTCGATTACCTTCAAGTAACTTTCTGAGATTTGGTATTAGTGCTTCACTGCTTCCCATAGGACCACATAAACTTCTTGTCTGTGGTTATTATTTAGGGTTGCTTCTCGTACGCTCCTAAATCAAAGGCCTGTTCTACTTTTATGCAAGGATGGCAGCATTTGTTCTTTTGCTTTATATGAGGATTTAGTAGCAGCTCTAGTTGCCTACGCAAGTGGTTAATCTTCAAATGCTTGATGTATATCTTGATTATTTTGCTCGGTAAGAAAACAGATTTAACAAATCTTGCTAGTTATTTTCTCTCAACAGAAGAGAGAAGAATAGCAAGTTTTGTTTTGTGGAATTGTCACGTACCGCACCTGGAGGCGGAACTTCATATACTATGTCAAATTATCCTGCTTACGAGCAATCTAATTCCTAAGCTTTTACAACAATGTGATGCCAAGGAAAGTGAGTTCGTACCTATGTGGAGGTGCCACAAAGGATGCAGTCCGAGTCAGCTTCCAAATTTACAAAGTGAGAGACAGTGAGGGTGGAGTAAGCACAGAGAGTAAGGCTTCCTAGATAGGCCGTGAGGAGTGGCAGTGCTATGGAGACAAAGCTGAGACGAACAGGGCTGCCGGCAGTCGACAATCCAAGTCAAGGTCCGAGTCAGGGTCCAATGCTACGGTCCAAAGCTATGTCCAAGATTATGTCCAATTGTGTTTCTCTCTCTAGAATCCAAGAGCTCTTGAGTTTTAGAGTGAGAAAGTGATTTTGAGAGAATGAGCAAAAGTCCTCTAAATGAAGTTCAAAGGCCACTATTCATAGGCAAAGGTATGCCTATGTCATCAAATGCCACATGTCGTCCCCTGGGAGTGACAGGTCACCAGGGGATCCAAAAATGCCAGTTCTCCGTTGGACTGCCGGTTTCCAAATTCGCGTTGCCTGCCTCACATAACGTCGACCACACAGCGTCAGCATGATCAGAGTAAGCCTGTTGCCTAAGCCACCAGTCTAAGCCCTTACTGAATCCCACAAGGTGCGTCAAAAGACGCGGAGAGAACCTGACAACAGTGAGGGAAGTCCCTGTGACCAATTGCCAGGCGGACTAGGCGCAATACCTTCCAAAGACCTGTACCCATCCCGGAGTGACCCGGGGGTCATCGTCCTGGGGGTGCTGATGATCACCAGTAACGTGAGTGGACGTGGTCACAGTTCAAACGTGCCTAGTGTCATGCAAGTCATCCCAGACGGCGATAAATTCTATGGTAGTGAGCCTATCCCGTTGCGAAGGGTCCTCTTGCCGGAGCATTACCAGCGGAGCCCCTCAGAACGCTGTACACTCTGGAGAGTGGGTCGAAGCATGTTCCACGTCCATGGTAGGGGCGCATGGTGTGGTGGATGAGTGTGGTTCCCCAAGGGATGTAGCATGATTATGGTGCACGGGCGCAGTGCCAACGACACGAGACATGATTATGGCACATGGGCGCGATACCAACGGCATGAGACATTGATTGTGGCGCATGGGCATGATGCCAGCGGCATGAGACATTGATTGTGGAGCATGGGCACAATGCCAACGGCATGAGACAGTGATTACGGTGCATGGGCGAGATGACAACGACTTGAGACAGTGATTGTGGCACATGGGCGCGGCGACCCCTGTCGTGAGATAATACATGGTGTTGTGGTGCATGGGCACAGTGACCCTTGTCACGAGACAATACGTGGTGTCGGGGCACATGTTATGGAAGTGGCGCATGGGCGCTGCGACGACTGTGGTGGAGATGGTGCACAGGCGCACGTCGAGTGTCCCAAAGGCGAGGTGTGATCCGAGTGTTCATGTTGCATGAGAATGATGAATGCCATCATTGGTAATGACAAAGTTGGAAGTGGGGGTACGCGGTCACCGGTGAAGGTGTAACGCCCCCGGGAATTCAGAGCTCCACCGCCCCAAATCCCGGGTCGTTAACTTACCGGATCACATCAAACCTGTCAAATCCTATTCACTAGCACATACTTCCAAAACAGTTAATCCGATATCAACTCAAACTCTTCACATTCAATATTACAAAACTACTCAAACTTGAACTATTAAGATCTATGTTCCTTACAAACTCAAGTTCTTATAGAACGAGTTGACAAAACTGACCCACGCAGGGGTCTCCCTACACAGTAGTGATGGGCTCATCGGGATCTCACATAGACTCTAACCCATTCCTGAACATGCTGCATTTGATCATCACCTGCAGAAGGGAGCCAAACAAAGGGTGAGTTTTTGAGAGCCCAGTAAGGTGTACAAGGACTACAAAAGAGATTATAACACGACTCCAAAAAAAAATTTCAACCGACGATGACTATCAAAACACTTCGAACGATCAAAACTCAATGATTACCCAAAATGATCAAAGTTCATCATAATTAGATGCCAAAATAAATATTAACGATCAGAACAAAACCCAAAATGATCAATAAAAGATCATTTTCAAGTCATCATTTTCAAAATACAGCAGATTTTTTGAGGGATTTAACCCAAGCACAAATCATTTCAAATTATACCATAAAGTCTTGTCAGGGGATTTCAACCCAAGTACAAATCCTTCTAACTAAATACGATGAATATTTGTCAAGGGCTTTCAACCCAAGCACAAATCATTCTGGCTAATAAAATAAAAAATTAATGTTGATCCTGGGCGATTGCAATGCCATTATGGCAAGCCTATATAGTGTACACATGCATGATGTACTAAAATAATTAGTAGTCCACTTGGGTACTAGCCTGTGTTTCATGCAGGATTCAACCAGCCTTATACCGCCTCCCCACTAAACAGGTACCCAGGTCAACACAGAAAATCAACAATATAATGAGCGTTAACATAAGCTCATGTCCCTGAAATCAATTCGGGTTCTAATAACAATAACATATTGATGTAAGCCATCATTCAGAATTCCAGAAGAAAATCACAAATAAATAGCAAAAACAATTGCAAAACATTTTCAAATTTAAGTACAACAATTCGAAAGAACGTATATAAACAATTATCAAATTTGCTCAACCCGTAATACAGGCGGGCATTACAAGATTTCCAAATAAATGATTCAGGTTTAACATTAGGGTTTTCTGGGCAAGAATATGCTGATATCAATACATAACTCAGAGTTCGGCATTAGCCGTAAATATATCAAAGGAGTACTTACGAGTGCAAGTAATCAATCAAGTGTTCGGACAAAATTCCTTACCCAAGGTTCAGATAGAATCTCTTACCTGGATCCGCAGCTAAATTATCCTAATCGGAAGTCTTTAACTTTAACCTAAACGGAATAATCGAACCATTAGAATACAGCCTACAGAACAAAAGTATAACTTAATATGAACTCACACATGCTCCCAAAATGAACCTCCCCTCACCGGGTATGTAAAATTACTGAAACGCCCCTAGGGTGTAAAATTACCAAAATGCCCCTCTCGGACTTAAATTACCAAAATGGTCTTCCAATAAGTAGAATCACCAAAATAAACTTCACATATGTAAATTTATGTAAAAATACCTTTCTTAGGTCAAATTACCAAAACACCCCTTCGGGTTTCTGGCACTGAAAAAATCTCAAAATATCTTAAACCGAAAATATTTTAAGCATCCCAATATTATTTTTGGCCTAAAAAATATTTTAAAAAATTTTTAACCAAAAATCCCGAACTAGTGTCGGACCGAGCGCTAAAAGGCCAGTTTCTCGAAAAATACCTATCGGTCTCGGAATGGCCCAAAATTTTAGATAATGAATCATATCTATAAAATAGGGATTTCATAAAATTTTTAGATTAAAATAATTTGGTTTGCTATGCTAAATAATTCGATAAATATCTTTAATCGGTATCCCAATTTAGCGTTCTTCCTGGATTCCAAAAATTTCCAAAAAATTCAGAGAGTAGGTTTCATAAAATATATTGGGGGTTACAGTTCTGAACTTTGCCTAATTCCTGCCCTATCTATTTATAAGAATTCATGAAAAACTGCCTAAATTAATTCTATCTTTAGTGACAATTACAATCACTATTTAGATTCACACACACACACACACACACACACACTATAACACCGTATGCACACACACTTTTCATCTTCCTCACTATCGCACACATTTTCACACACACCATTCATACTCTCACACGAATTCATTACCCCCACTATTTAAACCCTAAAATACTCACTGCCTTATCAAAACATATACACTAACATAATCAAATACTCAAATCTTACACAAAGCCTCACTACACGGCCAAGAACACCTACCCATAACCTGCAACATGCTCACTACCCCCATTGAAACACTAGAACACACTCACGCACACCTTCCACGCCCACAAACACACTGATTCCCACCTATACACGCTAAAACATATGTTTGTGTTCCCCCTAATCCCTACCTTAGGCATCCAAGAACACACCACCCCCCCTGCTCAGCCGTATTCACGACACAGACACTCACAGTGCACAGTGCCACAACACACCCATATCAAGACTTGAATTCACATACTAGAATAAAAGTGGAAGAATTGACCTTGAGGTTTTGCCCTTAATCTCTCTCTCTCCCCTTAAATTCTTCTCGGCCGAAGCCCCTGCTTCTCTCTCTGTTTCTTGTTCTTCCTTCTTCCTCTTTTATTTGTTCTTCTTTCTCTGTTTGCTATTTTTTTTTCTTTTTCTTCTTACCCGAATTTCCCTTTTATTTTCTTTTATTTCTTTTTCCCCCCTTATCCAATCTATTATTAAATAGTTTAGCTAGCTTAGTCATGCAAGCTAGTAGGTGGTGGCAAATCCTAAAAAAAACATGATTTTCTAAATTATTTTTATCAAATTACAACAAGACCCCCCAAACTTTACATAATTACAAAATAAATCCCAAATTTTGTGTAATTGCATTTAAGCTCCAAAATTATTCTAATAATTCTCAATTTAATTAAATGCCCCTAAAACATATACTGGAGCTCATTTCATCACCGAGAACATTAATTACCTTTATGCCCCCAGAGTTTTCCAAAATTACGAAAATGCCCCCAAAATTTTAAAAATTACATTTTTGCCCTCAAAATATTTTTAAGCTCTTACACGCTACTAATACTTGAACATTACTTAAATTTATCGTCTGTTTATGTTTCGGAGCACTTATGGTTATTTTAACCCGCTGCCAAAGTTCGGGATATTACAGAAGGGTCCCTCGGTGGTGGCACAGCCACGAGAGACGGGCATCGCGGAGGTGGCGAGCGGCTGCGGGTGATGGACGTCACAAATTCGGTGTACGAGCGATGGTGAGCATCACAGAGACATAAGACCCCATGAAGAAGAGTGCAAGTGTGGAAGGGGAAGCCAAAGGCCAAACCTCGGGGGGAAGGCCGAAGCCAACCCCCTTGAGGGGAGGCCGAGGCCACTCCCCCTTGGGTAAGCATTAAGGCACGCCGACTGTTGATATTTTGGTAAACAACAAGGAGTTGAATAGTCGAAGTTTGACGAGCGCATTACCGTGAGTCACGCCGACATAAGAAACAAGGCACCAAAGTCACGTATGAAGAGCACATAGGGAAGAACGCGCGAAAATGGGCATCGCGAAGGGAGTGGAAAATTTGGAAAAAGCCTAAGGCCAAACCCTGGGGGGAAGGCCAAGGCCAACCCCATAGGGGAGGCCATGCCAAGTCCAAACCCCTTGTCCCCAGGTGTGCCGTCGACCGATGTTTTTGGGTGGAAAGGACTTGGGTGGTCATGGCATGACGATCATGCTTCTGTGAGTCACGCCAAAGTAAAAAAGTAAAAAAATTGGCGTGAAGGTCGCATGAGGCATATGAAGCGAAGAACGCGCGTGACTTGAGCGTGCTCATTTTAACCAATTCAATGCGTTAAAAAATTGAACATTGATCGAGTCGATTTGTAGTGCAAAACGGGACCCCTAGTGGGCCCTTGGGTGCAACTAGAATGGGTTGGGAACACAATGCAACCTCAAATTAAAAGATAAAATCAGAGCTCTAAAACACTATCTAAATACAAAGCACTCGTATCTGAATCCCTCACCTCCATTAGGGTCTTCAGCCCCTCTCCATGCCTTCGGCACATAAGCATCCCATGGTTATCACCCTGCTTGACCACCTTTCCATAGGTCATCTCACCATCAAATGAAGGCGTCCATACTTCACCAATCTACTAAGGTTTGTGCTCCATGACACACCGCTACTGCACCGCCACCTTGGCATCATGCTAGATGCCTCTTGCATGATGGCATCGGCAACATCCATGTCTTACGTCCATGTTAAGTGCTTGCACAACACCCATTTATCGTGCCTAAGCAACACTTTTAATTTCTACAATCTACCCCTAGCACTGCAGGTATCCCAATTTGGCGCTCGTATTGCATCGTTTCCATGTGACGTGTCCCCAGTGTGGTATTATACTGCTATACCCCTAGTGTTGGTCCATATCATTAATACATCACACGCCCTTGGCCTTGTTCATGGAACATGTTTTCACCTGCTCTCAAGAGTGTGCAACATCTCTTTGGGTAGTCGACTCCTTCGAGATACTACCTCATGGAGCTCTAAGTGTTTCGACATAAGGATCCTTCTTCTGCCACGTAAGTGACTCCTTGTGGACACTACCTTGCAAGCTCTAGGTGCTCCACCACGATGACTTATCCCGGGATTCGCGAATCCCCCAGAGCACTATCTTAGCCAGAGAGCTCTGAGTGTTCAGGCTAGGACTCTTTTGAAATAGGTAGGTAACTCCTCCAATGCGTTACCTCAGCCTATCGGGTAGGCGATTCCTCCGGATACTGCCTCAATGGGCTCTGTGCGCTCCATCACAAGGACTCACCGTGAGATAGGTGACTCGCCCAAGATACTATCTAGCACCTAGGCTTTTCATAGGTATCTCTAAGGATCATGACCCCTGGATCACTCCGAGAGGGGAGCCTGTCTTAAAAAATGGGCCTCCCTGCCACTGGTAGGTTCCATGCATTTTCAATGCCTTCTTGGGTCCATCAGCGTCGTGTGAATAAGTCTAACTAGACAGAAAGAGGGAAGTCGCGTAGGCAGGCCGAGTGACTATGGCGCTCAGATGGTCTGGTAAAATACGGGCATATGGTGCACTTTGAAAGACTTGTCATTCCTCAAGTGTGCTACGTGTCAGTTGGACAGGTTATCCCTAGTTTTTGGCAAATAGTGGACTTGAGAGCTCAATTTCCCAATAATTGAAAAACTAATCCATTGTAATACGTTCACTTTCTCAATCTAAAACTTCAGAACTAAATAATTTTAAAAAAATAGGAAGAACTTAAGCACTAAACCCTGCTGAGTCTATACCTTGACTTCGACCTCATTATTTGACCTGTCACTGTCGTTCCCTTACTTACTACGCGCCTTTACCTCACAACACTACCATTCCTTAGGCTTTGTTAAGGTTGCCAGGTTGCCTTGGTGATTGCCCCTCTTACATTATCATACTTGGCAAGTGAGTTGGATAATACTTCTTGTGGCACCTCTATATGTACTACGAATACACTTCCTTTGCATTGAAGGATAAGGTAAGTATTACTGAAGTATCTTAAGTAGTAAGGATTCAAATATTTGCCAAGTGGTGGTAGCATTCGTTCTTTTTTTCTCTCTCTCTCTCTTGCGTAAAATGCCCTTTTATTCCGTGAAGCTTATTTACATATCAACAAAACAAACAATCTGTTCCAAAAAAAAAAAACAAATTATGAAATGCAATAGAGACTGTCCAAAGACTTAACTAAAAATTAAGCACTTTTTCAGATATTTCCCAAGTTGTGCAAAGCAGTCTGTTGCTGTGACGAGCAACATATTTTTTTCCGGCTTATAAGTTTATGTTGCACCATATTTTGAATCACTTGTTAATATCCATCAGCTAGAGATGTCAAAGGGACGGGCTTGGGCCGGCTCAGCCAGGGCGCTTTGGCTTGGCAGGAAAACAGGTCGGGGTCAAACAATCTGGGCTCAGCCGGGCCACCTCAAGAATATGAGGGCCCGGTCCTAGTCAATGCCCTTGGCCCAAAATTATGGACGGGGCTTGGTTGAGGCCCTGAGCTCTTATAAAAACTAATTTTTATTTTAAATTCTTTTTATTCATTTTTTGTTTTTTAAATTTAAGATAAATCTGTTCATAGGCCCTCCTCCTTTAATTTGGGCTTGGGACCAGCTAGGCAGAGTTATGTGTGTGTAGGATTAATTTTTCAAAAAAAGTGAGAAAAGAGAAAAATATTTATTTTGCTTGTAAATATCCACATTATCATGTGCCTTGTGTACTTTAAATACATTTAATTTATTAGCAAATAATCCATGGCGAAAATATAAACTATATTTTAAGAAATATTATATTCTAAAAAGTTTAGAAAATGAAAAGAAAAACAAATTACCTAATCATCTGGAAGATCTTCAACGCTCGAATTGTTGCTCTGCCTATCGTCAAGTTGTTTATCTTGCTCCCAAAATTTAGCATAAATATAATCCTTCCAACATATACATAACTCAAGTGACTCGAGGCTGAGATGACTCCTCTTGTCATCCAACACCCTCCCACTCGCTAAAAAACACGATTCGAAAGTAACTGTGGAGGCTTACACCAGTAGTACAACCCAGACAATTTGAGATAAAATTTTATAATTTTTTGTATTTATTTTCAAAAGGTTAACAAATCAAAATTCATTTGCTCATCTATTGGTAATGAAGAATAATGATTATTATTTGCATATAAACCAATTTCATCAAAAGAGGAAAAAGAAAACAAACCTGTAGAACTAGAAGTAGCTTCCACACTTGTTTGTTTTGCCATTAAATGTTTAAGGCCCCTAAGAAATGACCCATAATATATTTGACCACTCAACGATGTAGCTTGCCTACGCACGCCAGCGGAATTTCAATATAAATTATAAAGATCTTCAAATGACTTACTCACTTTCTTTGTAAGCTCGGTTGTCTCGGCTACTAGGTAACACATGTTTTCAGATATTTTTACCATTGAGACATGCGCGCCATGCAACTTGAATTTAGGATCCAAACAAGTGGTGACTCTAAACAAGAGGCAATTCCTTCCAATATTTATTAAACTTAATGTCCATTTGCTCTACTATATCCTAAAAGGGTTCTATATATCTTCATTTCTCTAAAATGTTAGTAATTTTTAGAATTTCTAATACAGCGATAGGGGAACGTATGATAGTACGTACCAGACAATAGAATGGTAGACGTGTAAAATAACTCCAAAAGTTTAACTAGGTGTGCAGTTATCAACCATTCATCGGAAGTTGGCAAGTCTTGTGAGAACATTGTTAGCAGGCAATGAATGTACACTTGTTTGTATAACGTAACATGTAAAAGAATTTTATATGCGGAGTTCCACCTATGCACGACATTTGTAGGTGATCTCCTACGCGGAAAACTATATTGACCATACAAAGTTTTAAATTCCTGTATTCTCTGACCCGAACAATTAATATACGCCACCATACCCCTGAAGCAATTTAAACATGTTACATACTCTGCATATAATATTAGTAACGTGAAATGCATCATGCGGATAGGGAAAGAGTTCAAAAGCCATCATTCTCTTGTTCATAACCCGATCAGAATCAATCCAATGTACCGCCACGCAAGCATAATTAACCAGAATAAAAGGAGATTTCCAAAGAATCACACGTTAGACTAAATCTACCATCAAACTTATCAAAATAATCAATCAAGCGTCCTTTAGCAGCATTATACTGTCTAAGTGCATCAGACCTAGTTGTGTTTTGGTGAACATTTTTTTACAAAGGTTGCATGTTCGTATTTATGTATCTACATTACTTATCATTATCAGTAAGATTAAAATCTTATTCATCGTGTACAATAAATTCGGTAAGATCGTCTCTTTGGTCTTGCTAATTATAATTAAATTACTTACGTCAAAAGATAATTGTGTTTGGGTCGAATCAATATGGTCTTTTCATTATCACTACCAGACAAAAATAATTTTTCTCAATACTTATATGGAGATTTTCGAATGCCATCAACTTTAATCTCATCAAAATGATTCCAACACTTAATTTTCTTTTTTTTTCTTCCCCTTTTGGACTTTTGGAGGACTAAAGGCTGGATTGCCCGGTCCTTCATCATGACGACCACTAATCTAGATAAAATTCTACCCTGAAGTAGTAGTGACGTCAACTGAGCTGCATTTTTTACTAAAATGCTGGTAATCTTGTGAAAGTTATAGTCAAAATCTAGAATATTTTGATTAAACTGAATAAAATTTTGGGTATCTATACGCATTAGTGGTAGATCTTGAAATTGTGGTGCTTGTGGTGGTACTAGATGTTTTTGGGTACATGATTTAAATAATTTTGAGAAAACATATTTTACACTAAAATTATTTGACAAGAATAAAAAATAAACCTAGTAAGAATAATTAAATTGAAAAAAATTAAAATTACTTGTAATTGAAAATTGAGAGGGTTAATTAGTACTTAGTAACAAATAAGAATGGTAGACAAGCTTGTAGAATTTAGATAAGATAGAGCGAGAAGATTAGTGTAAAAAATATGAAGAAGATGGGCTGAAGTTATATATTTTTCAAAGTTCACAAAAGACCAAAATACTCTTAAAAACTGGTCGTTTATAGTTATTGGGGAGCGTAAAATATAAAAGTGTGTAAAAGAGTTGTTGCAATATTATGGTTAGACAAAAATACCTCCCAAACTAGCTGTCACATAGCTGTTAGAGGGGATAAAAGTGAAATTTTCAGAAAATAGAGCTGTTGGGGGAATCTGGAAGTTTTTGAAGTTTGATATTTATGGCTGGGCTTGGATCGGGCCAGATCTGGGCTAGGGCCGAGCCTAAAATTCGGGCTAGAAAAATGGGCCCCGCTTGGACTTCTTATGGTCAGTCTTGTATCGGGCTTTGGATGGGGCTGTGCTCGGGCTTTTTGAGTGTCAGGCCGAGGCGGGCTTTTTTTGGAGAATATGATGGCCCAGCCCTGGTCCAGGCCCATGGCCCTATGGACTAGGCTAGCATTGTTCACGTAACTGACCAAGCCGGGCTATTTTTGGGCTGGGTCGGGCTAGCCTGCAGGCAGCTCGACCTGTTTGACATCTCTACCATCAACAGTCTTTGATCTTGATTGAAGATCCTATTACTCCTTTCATTCCAAATGATAGAGACATTAGAAGCAAAAACAAGTATGCTCAACCTAGCATGAAAGCTTGTACCTTGGATTTTCCTTATAGCCTATTGAAAAAACTGATTCCTAGTTTGCACAAGTAACATTATAGATAATCTATGAAAAACCTTTCTCCAAAGACCATTGGTATGAGATAAGTTCAGAAACAAATGGTCTATAGTTTCTTGACAGGAATGAAATAGGGAAAAGTTGTCATTATCAACACAATTCCAGGCCTTTAGCTTATCCTTAGTCCTCAATCATCATTTTCAGAACATCCACAAGATCATAGCACGTTAATGTATATTTCTAGAAAACCAAATAGGTTTCCACCAAGGAACTTTATGAGTAGTAGTCATCGGAGCCCAAGCTGAATGAATAATATAAACTACCCAATTTTTTGCCAATTTCCAAGTAGTTGTATCTTTGAATTTTTAGTGAGGCTATAGCATTGCAGCCATTTCTTCATGCCAAACTCTAAGTGCTTAAGATCAATCACCAGGTGAAACCCACTAACCACTATGAGTTAAGTTTTGAAAGACCATAAATGCTAATGCTTTGTTATGTAAATATGACACCACTAATCCCACAAGGAGTCTTTCTTTATGCAAGACCCGATAAATGCTTACAAATTGGAGCCTTGGTCCATTCCTCAAGTCCTTTAAAGTCTTAAGCCCCCTTCATTTTTAGGCAAACCCAAGTCCTTTTAATCAAGCCACGTTAGTCCTTGTACAATGGACATCCTTTCCATGACATATAAAGGTTTTGATCTTGGCTTCAATCTGATTAATGATCTTCTTAGGCAGTATGAAGATTGAACACCAAAACACAAGCATATAAAGAGCACAAAGAGTGCTTATTATAATATGTCAGCATAAGAGAGATATGCAGTGGCCTAGCTATTACTTTTCTTTGTAATCCAATCAATAAGAATTTGATAGTCCTTGAAATTGAACTTGGTGGATATGAGAGGAACTTCAAGGTAAGTGACATGGAATTGATCTTGAGGAATGTCAATCATTTGCAAAATCTGAGTAGCAGTCCTTTAATTAATACTAGCCATGAAAATAGAGTTCTTTAACAGATTAGGAGATAACCTAGAGAAAAGACCAAACTCATTAATGGCTTGCTTAATCTTCGCGATGGACTTCGTATCAACAGTGGGCAGGATAAATAAATCAGCCGTAATATAGAGATGGTTAATTTGTGGATCTTGACATCTTAGATGGAAAGTAAAATCCTCATGAGCAGTATAGCCATCCAACAATAAAAGGAGATTTCCATTACAAGTGAATTTAGGTAAGGAGAGATTGGATCTCTTTGTCTTAGACTTTTGGCACTAGGAACAGAGGTTAATGAAAGATCTTGGTGCAGTCACAATAGCATGATCCATTCAATTATTTAGTAAGGAAATGAAAAACTTTTATTATGCATCTTAAAAAGTCCCAACCAACAAAGTCACAAATATCAATCTTAAGGATACATCTAGGGGCACCACCTTGTCTATGATAGTTCTTTATAATCTCTTGCAGTAAGAGAAAATTTTAAGCAATTTTCCTTTTGGCAACAAAAGCTAATTGCCTTTTATATACAAAACTTTGTAGAACACCTTAAATTCTGGCACACAGAATTTTGGATATGCATTTGTATATCACATTGCATCATGCTCTTGGTCTAAAATCCTGCACGGTATTGGCGCATGAATATAGAAACCAAAGTAAGTCTTGTAAAACAACTTTATCCCCTTACATTTATAGAAGAAGTCCATGGCTATATACTCTATATCCTTACACACCAACCCCAACTATGTTTATAATAACTCAACATTGTAGCCATCATGCCCAGGGGCTTTGTTTTGTTTCATTGGCAACATAGGTTCTTTCACATCCTAAGCTATAATAGTTGCACAGGGCATAGTCTGGCCTTGAGCAAATAAACACTGGTGTATACCTTATTGCAGCCTAACTTTAGTATGATTCTGTTGAGGGACAAATTCACCAAGAAAGTTAGCAAAATGGTTAATGGCAGCTTGCATAACACCATTCTCACCTTTCATCTATCCTACATCCACAGAGTTAATGGATACCACTTTATTATGAGCCCTATAGATTTGCACATTCTTATGGAAATAGTTGGTGTTACTATTTCCCAATTTGAGATGTTGCACTTTGGACTTCTGATAATAATAGTCTTTCTCAGCCTTTTTAAGATAATAATACTGCTATTGAAGTTCTTTTTCCAAATAACCAATCACTTGTCTTATTTAAGAAGGTTAGCCCATTGTAAATCTTGCAATTTAGTGTACTTGGCTGTGGTTTGTTGAGAAAGACTAATAAAGTAGTATTCAACAACTTTAACCAGCTAGGGCTTTAACTTTTTCAATTTGGTGTAAAGTTGATGACTAGCATCCCCAGCATATGTCTCAAGCCACACCATCTCTATGTTAGGTTTAAAAGTTAGAGTGAAACATCCAAAAGTTGAAACTTTTAAAGGGCCTATTTCCAATATCTAGCCTTGTTTATATTTATGAGAAGTATCTAATGGCTAGATATACCAGGCAGAAGCTTTCACATGAGAATTATTCCAGGTTATGCTCTTGAAGAATATCTCCATATTTCTAATGTTAAGTCCAGCTCCTCCTAGTTTTTCGTTTACTTCTATTACAACAGTAAAGTCTCCCATTATCATCCAAGGCTGATTGCCAATAAAATTCCCAATATATTGCATCTGTTTTCGCAAAAAGCTTCTTTTATCTTCTTTATTATTACCATAAGTAGAAGACATAAAAAATATCAAAATTGTCAGTATTGTGTATATTCCAGTTTTCACTTGAGAGGTATAGTCAATCAATTGGAACCACAAGACTTTCCCTGTATCTGATCCAATTCAAATTTTAGAAACCCCTCAAGCATTGGCATTACGTACAAAGCGTCGACCGTTATCCTAAGTTGTTGTGATAGCAGTTAAATTATCCACTCTAATTCTAGTCCCAATTAGTCCAAAATTTTGGATATCTTTTCATTTTTCAACAATTTCCTGACCTCATATTGTTTCGTATATCATTAAAACCCCTAACATTCAATCTCACAATCATAGCTATCTACATTTGGTGCCCTTTCATGTTCTTGTAGTACTGTCCTTAGCTTACGAGAGCCATTAATATAATGAGATTTTATTAGTGATGAAGCCTGCTCATGACAGTTAATGGAATCTTCCTTTGTTATTCCCTCCTCGTGATCAGCAAAACTTTGGAACTTGTTAGAGGTACTGATAGATGAACTATGGGCCATAGATTGATGCACTTGATGTACCTCGAATACAAGATCATTCTCACGTTTTTCTTGATTTGAAATAATTGTATGCTTCTTCTGCCAAACTGTAGGTTATTCCGGCATTTTTATAGGAAAAATTAGCTACTGACCCTTGTAGTATACACATTACGATTCACTCCTTCCACTTCAAATTTAATTATCAAACTCCCCCTCCCCCAACCCTCACCCATCATGAAAATTGTGTACTTTAGGCAAAAACCGTCAACTTAACAACGCACTGTCAACATGCATGTTGAATTAAAATTTTGCCCTTCTTCCACCTCTTTTTCACTCCACCCCTATCAGCCTCCCCCCACTTTTCCTTCAAATTTTCGCCCCCATCACTTGCTAGAAAAGTGAGTACCAAAGAGAAAAAATTCCAGTCACATTAACATGGGTTACAATTCTGTGTTCTTCAAAAATGCTGATTGTGTAATATCCTAAACTTTGGGAGCCGATTAAAATAACCATTCGAGCTCCAAAAAATAAACGGTCGCTAATTTTGAGCAATACTCGAGCATTAGAAGCTTGTGGAAGCTTAAAAGAATTTTGGGGCAAAAATATAATTTTTGAAATTTTGGGGACATTTTCGTAATTTTGGAAACTTTGGGGGGGTATTTGTGCAATTTTATAAAGTAAATTAGAAACCATTCTTTTGAGCTGGCCACCTCCTACTAGCTTAATGATTAAGCTAAAAAAACAGAGAAGATAATTGAGAAAGAATGGATTAGGTTAAAGAAGAAAAAAACAAAACAAAAACAAAAACAAAAAAGCAAAAGAGGAAACCTTTCCCTTTCGGGAAAGGAGGAAGAACAGAGAAGAAGAAGAAGAAACGGATAAGAGAAATGGAACAGGGGATAGGGAAGAAATCAGAAGGGGAAAGCTCGAGCGGAATTCTCAAGGTGAATCTTCATCTAGGTTCTTAGCGATGTGTTAATTTTGGGTATAATGTTAGTGTATGAGTGTGTGTGAATTCACGGTGCGGCGTGTGCGTGTGTTTGAACCGTGTGTGTGTGTGTGTGTGTGTGTGTTCATGTCAGTAGGTGTGTGTATAGAACCTGTGACAGTAGTGCTTCGGGTGGGGAGTTACAACAGGGACTTGGAAGTTTAATTTTAGATTAATATGGTTGTAATATGAAATATTGGTAGTTATGGTGGAATTCGGCAGAGGGGACCGTTATTGGGTCTGTGTGTGTTCTTCTGTGTGTGCGCGTCGCGGGTGTGGTTGTGTGTGAGAATGATGTGTGTTAATGTGTGGGTGCTAGATAGGGTAGTGTATTTTGAGGGTTTTGGGTGGGTTTCTTTGTGTATTAAGATATTTTTGAGATTTTTCCTGTGCTGAAAACCCTCAGGGGCATTTTGGTAATTTGCCACATCGAAGGGGTATTTTGGTAATTTGACCTAAGAAAGGTCTTTTTGTATAAATTTACATATGAGATGCTTATTTCAGTAATTCTACTTACGGGAAGACCATTTTGGTAATTTAAGTCCGAGGGGCATTTTGGTAACTTTGCACCCTAGGGGCGTTTCGGTAATTCTACATACCCGGTGAGGGGAGGTTCATTTTGGGAGCATGTGTGAGTTCGTATTAAGTTATACTTTTGTTCTGTAGGCTGTATTCTAATGATTCGATTATTCTGTTTAGGTTAAGGCTTAAAGACTTCCGGTTAGGATAATTTAGCTGTGGATCTAGGTAAGGGATTCTATCTGAACCCTGGGTAAGGACTTTGTCCGAACCCTTATTCTATTGCTCGTACTCGTAAGTACTCATTTGATTTATTTACGGCTAATGTCGAACTCTGAATTCTGTATGGCTATTAGCATGTTATTACCCAGAAAACCCTATTATTGAACCTAACTCAATTATTTGGAATTCTTGTGATGTTCGCATGTATTGCATGCTGAGCAAAGTTGATCATTGTCTGTATCCATTCTTCTGAATTGTTATGTCCAAATCTGATATCTATTCGCAATCGTCTTTGTTGTTTATCTGTGATTTTTCTTCTGAAAATCCGATTTCTTCTAAAAATTCTGAATGCTGACTTGTGTCGGTATGATTATTGTTATTGGAATCTGAATTGATCTCCGTGATTGAGCTTATGTTAATGCTCATTGATATTGTTAATTTTTCTGTGTTGACCTGTGTTATCTGTTCTGTTCTGAGGCGGGCGTTATAAGGCTGGTCTGAATCCTGCATGGAATGCAGGCTAGTACCTAAATGGACTAGTAATTATTCTTGTACATCATGCATGTGTACATTCTGTTAGCGTGCCGGAATGGCATTGCAATCGCCCAGGATCAACGTTGATTTTTTTTATTTTATCTGTTCTGTATACTGCCGTGACTGTTACGAAAATGTCTGAAAAGTATTATCTGAAATGATCTGTACTTCTGTTAAAATTCTTTGGGAAAACCTTCAGTGTATTTTGGAAAGAACTGTCTCAGATGATCTGTATACGTTTGAAAGATCTTGAGAAAACTCTGTTGTGTTTTGAAGATGATCTTTTATTAATTGTTCTGGAACCCATCATGGGTATTATTGTTTATTTTAGTATCTGTTTCTATGAATTTCGATCATTTTGAGAATCATTGAGTATTTTTGACCATTTGAAGTATTCTGGAAATCTTTGTCAGTTGGATTCTTGGAATCATTTTGTAATCCTGTTGGTAGTCCTTGTGCGACCTTACTGAGCTCTCAAAAGCTCACCCTTCTTTTGATTCCCTTCTGTAGGTGACGATAAGCTGTAGCAGATTCGGGAATGGGTTAGAGTCTGCGTGAGGTTCCGGTGAGCCCATCACCACGGTATAGTAAGACCCCTGCGCGGGTCGGTACTGATAAATTGTTCTTAGGAAATTTGAATTGCGAAGAACCTAAGCTGTAATCTGCTGAGCAATTATGATCCAGTATTTTGAGAAATCTAAGTTGATGCTGAGTTAGATGATTTGGAATATGTGTTAGTGAACAGGTTTGACAGGTTTGATGTGATCCGGTAGGTTAACGACCCGGAAGTTCAGGGCGGTGGAGCTCCAGATTTCTGAGGGCGTTACAGATTGTCACCCATTTACCCTCAGCCATGAATTTGATGTGGGGGCGTGTTTGTGTTGGGAGGGACCATGATGGGTAGGTGTGTGCTTTTGTGTATATGTGTGCCTGCATGTGTGTGGGGGGAGGGGGGAAATTGAGGTGGTGGTGTGTATGTGTGGGCGTGTGGGCTTGTGGGGTGTGTAGGGGGGAGGTGTGGGGGGTATGTGTGTGTGGATATGTGTTATAGTGTTTGTGATGTGCATGTAGTAGGGGTGCATGTGGGTTTGTGAGTGAGAGTAGTGTGTGAGTTTGTTGGTGTGTATTTAGGGGGGATGGGAACCCTTTGTTATGAAGGGGGTGTGTGCTTGTATGTGTGTGCATGTGTAAGTGTGTTCTCTGTGTGCATACGTGTTAAGTGTGTTTGTGTGTGCATGCAGTGGGTGTTGGTGCGTGTTTATGTGAGAGCAGCGTGTGGTTGTGTGCGTTTGGGTATGGGTGTCTTTATGTGCGTGGACAGTGTGTGGCGGTGGACTATGGGGACGAGGGGAAGGGATGGTAGGAGGAACCCTGGTGGGTGTGTATGTGT
This sequence comes from Escallonia herrerae, assembly GCA_033070095.1. Classification (NCBI taxonomy): domain Eukaryota; kingdom Viridiplantae; phylum Streptophyta; class Magnoliopsida; order Escalloniales; family Escalloniaceae; genus Escallonia; species Escallonia herrerae. Next base: position 55,829 of record JAVXUP010002623.1, on the reverse strand, counting down.
GTGTGGTGGTGGGTGGTCGGCAGTGGAGGGTGCCCAATATCCTTAACTGTAGGGGGGTTTATTAGTGCGTAAATTTGAAGTTGGGGGGGGGGGGGTGTTTGCACAACGTGTATAGTACAACCTATCAGTAGCTACTTTGTGCCTTTATATATTCTATAGCACCGTGCCTCTTGATCGGCAAAAACCGTATCTTACACTTGACATGTAATCTTTCATATACAACCTGTTGATTATGACTACACCATCAAGGCCTCTGATTGGAGTAGTTGTAGGGAATCGATTTTCCACATTCATCTCTATACATACACAAGCATACATAAGCCTTTCCCTTTTTGCAGTCATACTATCAGTGAATAAAGGTGTATCAACTAAACTAATGATTTTGCCAAGCATTTTATTCGATCAGAATTATGGCAACAAGTTTGGTAACTTGATCCAAATAGGGACAGCTCCGAGTCCTTTTCTAAAGATACCAGAAGCATCCAAGGTTTAATAATCAATGGTTTATTGTCAAAAACCAATGTCCCATTTCTAGAATTTGGCCTTGAGCACTATCAGACTTGAAATTCACAATATAGACACCAATTTTAAGTATGCTTAGTGTAAATTATTGTATTGTTGCCATTTTGAGTAAGAAATCCCTAAGCAAGGTAAAGCGAACCCCGAGCACATTGGCAATGATTGCATTTTGCCATATCTTCAATTTAGTGACAATATCTGCGTGTGTATATTCAACTCCTTAAACTCCATCAAGATTTTGTGGAGGCACAAAGGTTAACTCGTTTGCAATTACAAAATCGCGATTTGGATAGGTAGCATTTGCATAAGATTCATTGGAATCTTCTCCATGCTCAACTGCAAATTCAACCATCATTTTGGTCTTTGTTGTTGGGCATTCAGGGTTAAGATGGGAAAATCACGTTCATACCCAGCTAAATTCTCTTCAATTTGATTGGTGTTTGATGTGGGGTCCTTTATGACATTTTTAACTCGCGTGTGACCAACCGCTTTGAGACCAGTTTTTTACGCGTCTGCCTCACGTGCCCCCACACCTCCATCTTTTACCACAATTCCCAGTGGTGTTCCACCTGTATTGGCACTTGATTCTGTCTAAATCCCTTGAACAATCACGCGAAGTTCAAGATTCTCTGATTTCATCACCTCCAAATGCTTTCGCAAATCAACATGATTTCTTCTTTTTTATCATCACAATTTGAGCTTGTCACCATCGTCTTCTCAGGTTATAAGTCACTGACACCTCCAAAGCTTCCCTCCTGTAATCAATCACACATATAGGGCTTGTCAAGATGAAGATCGAGATGCCAAATTCCTTACATTAGGCATATTCGCCCATCGTTTACCAACATAATCCTTTGCATATGGATCCTATTTAGGTGAGTCACGGACGCGATTGGATCTTCGCATTGTTTTTGATTGCATCGTCTAGAAATCCCGAGAGAAGTCAAATGCATTCAATTACTTTGGCATTAGCATTTCCATTTAAGGGCACAACTCGTGTAATAAAACAAGAAATTGTAACTCTTGGCATCAATTGAAATTTACTGCAAAATTTAGGGTTGACCTTCTATTTTTCCGCAGCATTGCTAAAAAAAAGGCCAAAGTACGCATAGGGGTCACATATTAGAAACTAAAAAGCAATCGGTCCAAAGCAGGAATGCACAAGACTAACAAATTCTTTCGGACCTCGTAAAGTGTAAAGCAGAAACACGATGCCCCGACCAAGGCCTGACTATAAGTAACAGAAACAAATTGTAAGGACAAAAATCCCAAGGAAGCCCCCATAAATATGGAGTTTATCTTGGTTGCAGGCCACACCAATGTACGCCAATGTACGCGGGTCGGAGGTAATGCCCCTCTGGCGGTTGTCCTCTTCCCCTTATAAAACAACCAAATCGGGGACAAGGAGAATACAGCCTTTTGCCCACGACTCGCACTTTTTTGAACTCTTCTTCAAAGACTCGTCAAGATTCTGCGCCTTATATATATATTCCCTCATTTGACTGTTTCTCGTTCTAAAGCAGTCCAAGAAAGACCTTCCTTGCACGTTGTTACCAGAGACATCAGAGGCCGGATCATCCATCAAGAGTCTTCTGTACTGGGTTGGTGTTAATTAAAGGTTCCTCTCTCTGTCTCCCTTCGCATCAGTTGGTGTTGAGATATGCATATATACGTCGTGTGTTTACACTTGGACGTGCATTAGAAAAATGCTAGGCAGTTGACTTTAACGGGAGAATCCTTTGTGGGTTTTCAACAACTTCCATATTGAACTTGACGATACCATGCCATTCCCAGGCCAAATTCTTTGTTTTGGTATTGCATGACGAGTGTGGCATTGTTTTGTTAGCCTGTTTGTTTCTGTTTCTGGCGGGGTTTATGAGTGATTTTGTGGAGGTTTATTGTCAGCTTTGAAGCTTCATGTTCTTAACGTCACCCTTGAACTTCTTGCCCTTTTTCTTTTAGATTGCTAAGATGACTCCCAAGAACGACGAACTGAAGAAGGTAACATGTTGCTATTACTTAAACTCCCAACTTTGATCTGCTAATCTTCAATTTTCTCCAAGCATTCTTTTCTTCAGAAACTGCATTGTTTCGGTTTATGTTTGGCATATTCCTGTTTCTAACGTTTATTGGTTGCTCCGTAAAATAAACAATACAGCCTGCATAAGTCAGTCATATGAGACAGTGACTGGCATGTTCTTGGTTTTCTAATTCTTCTGAATGGTCTAATCATTTCAGTGTTTCGTTCAAAAGTTTTTCACGTCAAGGCTGAGAAATGGCCGGAATCTGGTCAACAATCCATTTGATTCCTCTGGTGAGTATTGGGAGTCCCTTACCTCAATTTAAAGTACTTTTTAATACCCTTTCACATCAAGTGTAAGGCAGAAGATTCAATCATGTGCCTGTGTTTGTTCTCGTATGCGTGTCTGTGTTTTTTCGTACCATTTCGTACCAAATTCTATTCGTTCCTCTTCTGGGTGGACCTCAAAAGAAAGTTCATTGAGAAAGGAGATTCCTAGATGCCTTGTTAATGTTACTATTAGGTCCATGGGGTCTATTTCATCTCTCTAGTACCCCAACTTGGGGTGATTTCAAATTAAAGGATAAGAATAGAACATCAGAGCAAGTTGGTCTTGAACCGAGAATATACTCATGCTTGTACTTTGGTCCATCCCGTGATTACTAAGAATCGGTAAATCAGCTCCAAATTAGGACCAGCCCGCTCCAAATTCCGCTATTCATGTGAGAGGAAAACAAGTGGCTTGCCTCTCAATTTATGCGAAAGGATGGAACTCTCCTTCTATCTCCCACACTTGGAATATATGATATACTACTTTGAGTCCCTTTCTGTTTACCATCTTTGGCTGTCATCACAGATTCTTGTTTGACAGGGAGAACTTCTGGTTGTTTTGAGAAGACCTGAACTTTTTTGCTACTTTGAATACCTTTAGAAATTTTGCAGATAGGCGTGACTTCTGTCTTTATTTCCTCTTCAAATCTAAACTATAGTTTCTATTTTACCTCTGCAGAAAGTCAACCCAACTCTGGAATGGAGACACTGGCTTACAATGGCCTATGGCGTATTATTCCAATTGGTCAAGATGTGCAGTCCCTTCGGTGTGAAAATTGTTTGAATTTTGTTTCTTCTTTCGTTTCTTGTTTCTAGTTGCTCAGCTGCATACCTTTTTAAGTTCTATTATATTTCTATTTTCTGTTCAGAGTATTTGCAGCAACATGGAATGTCGGAGGCAAAGCTCCTCATAGTGGCCTCAATCTAGATGATTTTCTTCAGGTCCATGATAAGTCGGATATATATGTTCTGGGGTGTGTTCTCTCTCTCTCTCTCTCTCTCTCTCTCTCTCTCTGTGTGTACTTTAATGTAAATACATATATGAAATACGAAAGCAGCAAGCACTTTTCTATATATGAATCTGATACCTCTGAGATCAAATGATTGCTTAAGTGCATATTTCAGTGCCTAAGAGATTTTAAAATTTCAAGTCTGCAATCATCTTGTGTACAATACGACGCATCCAGCTCCTCTCAACATGAGAACATCATATCTTATCTTTATACTCAGGAGAATGTTGATTACATTAAACTATGTCAAACTTGATTTTTAAAAGACCTTCAAGGCTTATTATGCTCAAATGGCTCATAGACAAGGTTTGGTGGGCAGAATTGCTATCCATAAATCTACTTGGGTGTTCCTCACGTATAATAAGGACTTGGCCAAGTGGTGGAAATTTAGTATCTTCTTTTGATTCTATTTGCAAGAAGTTTATTATTGGGTGCCAACAATTCATGTTCTTGTTATTATCAGCTTTCAGGAAATTGTCCCTCTAAATGCCGGGAATGTGTTGGTTATAGAGGATAACGGGACTGCAGCAAAATGGCTATCTTTGATTAGCCAATCCTTGAACACATGTCCCAATGGCTACAAAATCAACAATAGTATGTCCACTTTCGAGACAAAGCCTTCAGCTGTAAAGCCCATCAGACTTACTAGTGGCTCTCTGTTCTCACAAAGGACTTCCCTGAAAGCGGCTAGTAAAGTTTTCAGGACAGAGAGCCGAAGGAAGCTTAAAAGTTGTAACTGCACTCCTGAACTAGAAAAAAAGTACTGCAAGGATTCATGTTTTAAGTGCCAGAATCCGAGTACTAACGAAGATGATTTATCATCAGACAAGGACGAGGGACCAAGTAATGCCACTGTTGCAGAAAGCATCGCTCCTGATGTTGCTAGTCCAATGAAGTACAGCCTTGTGAAGAGTAAGCAGATGGTTGGAATCTTTGTTACTGTCTGGGTTAGGAAGGAGCTTGTCCAGTACATAAGCCACTTGAGAACTTCCTGCATTAGTCGCGGAATCATGGGTTGCCTTGGAAATAAGGTTCTAAAATGGTTTTCATAATGTTGATTCTGGATATTTCTTCTTTGGCAGTCTGATCCTTTGAACTAACACACATTCCTTGTTTTAGGGGTGTATCTCCGTTAGTTTGTGTTTCCAACAGACAAGCTTTTGCTTTGTCTGCAGTCACTTGGCATCTGGAGAGAAAGAAGGAGATGAGCTTAGAAGAAACTTGGATGTCATTGAAATAATTAGGAACACTCAATTCCCAAAGATATGCAGAACAGCTAACTACAGGGTACCTGAGAAAATCCTGGAACATGAGTGAGAATCTCCAACATTAATCTGGAAAACTTCAGCATCTTCACCAATTCTGTTTCACTATAGTTCCTTGTACAATCCACTTACATGGACATTAACCCTTGATTTTACTTGTGTTCAACGATGGTGCCTGCAGCCGCGTCATATGGTTAGGGGATTTAAACTACAGGATAGCATTGAGCTCGGACACCCGAAAACTTCTTGAGGCTAATGACTGGGACACTCTCCTGAACAAGGATCAGGTAGTTACCTCTTCCTACCTTGTTAAATTGATCAACTCATTCAACTTTGGACCTTCAGAAACTTAACAAAAGATAGTACATTATCTGAGAGTAGAAACCAACTGAAAAGACGATTATTTGGCCCCTGAAAAGACAAAATCATTTGACTTTTGTTAGTTTGATAGTGTGTCCACACCCAGAAATATGCATCTGAACATCTGTCTTAATCCTTAAGTTTTCTGGTAACAATTCTATGGAGTTCTTTTCTTTCTTGTTTTGACAGCTCAAGATTGAAAGGGAAGCTGGTCGAGTGTTCAAGGGGTGGAAAGAAGGGAAGATCTACTTTGCACCTACCTACAAATATTCCTACAACTCTGACAGTTACTCTGGAGAGGGTGTTACATCAAAAAGCAAGAGGAGAACTCCAGCTTGGTAATTCATTCACCAAAAGCATTTGATTTTCTGCAGTCACGCCAAGTATTTGAAGCAAAAAAAAAAAAAAGGCAAAGCAGTGGAAGGATGCTTTGTGCACATAGTTTTTTAAGCTTTCATAGTTCATCTAGGAGTTTTCAAATAGTTAGAATTGTAGATTTCAACTGTTAAGCATGACAACATTGTTGGTTCATCCTTTAACCGCTCAAGTTTTTACGGCAGATGGCAGCTTAACATGAATAAACTAACAAAGTAACTGAAACGGCAGGTGTGATCGAATACTGTGGCATGGAAGTGGAATTCAACAAAAATCTTATGTACGTTGGGAGTCCCGTTTTTCTGACCACCGACCTGTATGTGCGAAATTTCTGGTGGATGTTCGGGGTGTTGAAGGCTGGTGAAAGTAGGTATAACTCGGTTCGAAGATGCATGGACAACCGAGGAACTTGAATCCTGATCGATGCCACTGCCTTCACTAATATGTTTCCTCAAAGGGCTTGATCCTTTGGCTTAATCAGGTACTAACAACAGCAGTTGCAGCAATGGACTACAAAAGTTGTGTCACCAGAGAGAGCATAAAGATGTGTTTTTGATAGGCTTAATTTAGCATGTTATTAATTTTTTTCTTTTTATTTCTGCTCTCCTTCTAACAATTGTACAAAAAAAAAATTATTCAATGATTGCCTAGCAAATCTCAACAATGTGTACACATATGCACAAAGAGAAATGTGTTAAAAAAAGGTTAACTCTAATGCCAAAGCATAGATGCTTTTTGTCAAAGTATTGAACAATTTCAGAAGCAGGTTGGTGGAATCACTTCAAAGCATACACAGTAACAAAAGTCAAAACTGCTTTGACAATAAGACTAGCTTAGAAATGTATAGCAAAATCTACAAACAAAAAAAAAATGCATGTGTAGAATATTGCACCCTTCGTCCTCAGGACAATATTTCCCTCCTCATTACCTAGATATTTTTTTCATAAAAAAGAATAACCCTAAGTCCAAAAGGTCAATATAATCTATCCATTGTGCATGCCAAACAAGTCAGTACACAAGTGAGCTCGTGTGCACGTATAGGCAAGACAATGTGAGCATGAGCAAGAGCAACAAGTGAAGAAACTGAGGTGACCTAGGCCAAGCTTGAGGACTGCCGGTACTCCGAAGGGCGAAGGTGCAAAGCGACTATGAAGATGATGGTCCCAAGTCCAATGACAGGCTATTTAGCCACACAGTTCTCTCTCTTTCTCTAGAACCACGCAAGCTTTAAGTTTTTAGAGCGATAACGTGCAAATAGGAAGTGTTCTGCAAATGAATTCTCAAGAGTTCTATGAATATTAAAACCAAAATATAGCGTATCTGTTTGTGACACGTGACAACCTGTGAGTACCACCTCGTGAAGGGGGCACCCCATGTCAGTGTTCAACCGTACCGCCGTGAATTACTTGCTTGCTCTAGCCGGTATACATGTTGAGTCCCACAAAGGCATCAAGATAAGCAAGAGAGAAAACCTACTATTGGTTGGTGTGGACATCGATACCGGTCAATAATGCAATGCATTGTTCTCGTCAAAAGCTTAACATCGCAGAAGATACGGACCACGATGCTGCTGAGAGTCAAATAAAATGGTGAGCTCGAGTCAAAGTTAAATCGGAAGAATTAAGCCAAATAAAATTGTATGGTGTAATCCAAGTGTGTGATCTTGCTACCATAAAAGTCAACTTGGACAAAAAGAAGGTTCTTTTAAATTCAATAAAAATAAGAATCCATTTAACTAAGAGATTTTGATCTATACTACTTATAATACTTATAATGAGAAGTTATCTTTTGGTATCATACCCTTTTGGTATCTATTTTTAGGGCAGAAAAGTAAAATATTTCATTATCCACTTTCCACGTATATTCAGTTATATCAGAAATTCTCTCTTCCAACAGTACACTTCCATAACTGCATCCATATCAAACGATCTTCCTCCTTTCCTCCATCTCTTGAAATTCGGCAACTGAAAAGCGGTTTCAATTCTTTCTTTTCAAGATTCCAATGGTAACACTGCTTACTTTACGATAGTATTCTAATGAAATGTGATTTTTTTTTAATTTCAGGCATGTCTTCATTTTCCAGTTTGCATCACCCCTTCTCTCTTTGCCGCTGAAGAAAGCCAAGGGCCGAAGAAAGCATCGGCTAATTATTCGGGGCCGTCGAACAATTCCTCTGCCGCCGATTTCTTTCAATCCAGTACCCAATTTGCTTTTTGACTGGTGGTGGCGATATTGGTTAAGTTGGTGGCCCTTGAAAGCACCGGCTAATTATTCGGTGAACGTGGTTGGTGGCGGTTGGGCGATTGACGGTGGATGGAAGTCTGGTGGCGGGACCCAGGGGTCGTGGGTGGCCGGCGAATAGAGGTCGTGTCATGGGTCTTCGATTGGTGGCTGTTGGCTGCCCTCGGCGTGCGACTGAGAGTCGTGGTTGTGCTGCGGCGTGCATGCATGCCTGGTGGCGGGACTGCTCCGACGGTGGCCGTGGGTCGACCAATTGATGGAGGCCCTAGGTGGGCTGATCTATGGAGGACGACGTAGATGGTGGCCCTCAGCGCGCGACCAGCAGTGGCCGTTGGTGGCCCTCGCCCCTTGCCAGATATGGTGTACGGCAGTGAGCAGGAGTTTCTGGCTCACACATGGCCATTCGGGTGTGCAGTTGCGGAGATGGTGACCAGAGCTCCGGCGTGGAGGCATTTTCAAGAATTCTTAAGGCGTTTCCTCAAAAAACTCTATTTGGCTTTCCCTGAAGGCGTGTCCGCAAAATTCAAGAAGTGAAGTGTCTTGGAAAGATGAATTCAGTTGGGTCAGCATCATCCTCCATTTCGCTAGAGATGTCAATGGGCCGGGCTTGGGCCGGCCCAGCCCAGGCCCAGTGGGCCTCCAATGAAAGCAGGCCTGGGCCGGGACACATGAATGAAAAATGGGCCGGGCCGGCCAGGCCTGAAATTTGGGATATATGGGCCCAGTCCAAGCCCTAGCCTAGGCCCAATATTTAGGGCTGGGCTTGGGCGGGGCCCGGGCCCAATCCGATTTTTTTGGCCCACAGATAAAGATGTCCTTAACCAAATTCGTCAAGCACGCTACGAAATTCACCTGACTTTGATTGCCCACAGATGAAGATTAATACGATTGCTCCATCAGCTCTACCAATTGGTCAAACTCGACCCGCGATCTCATCGAGCAACCTTCTTCAAGTAGCTGATGCAAGCTTGGAGCCCTTCCTCCTCCAAACCTAGGGGAGGGTACAGCCTCACGAACCGCAAGATTGTCGTGTGGTCGCGCTGATCGACGGCCGCAGATAGCCGCTTCCGAAAGATCGACATCGACTCGAGCTGTTTCTTTAAGGCCAAGAGTTGCTCTCTCTGATCGAAAGCGGAATCCTTGTACTTGGAGTCTATTTGGAGGAACATCTAGATGAATGTGGCGGCAGATTCGAAGTCTTCAGAGGCCATGGCTTTTTCGACACCGTCGAAGCAGGCGGTGCGCTCGACGATGGCTTCGATGTGGATGAGGGTATGGGAGACGCGCGACTGGGCGAGGTTGAGCTCGCGGACCTTAAGGCTGACGCTATCGGCGAGATCGGAGGTGGATTCGACGTTAGACATGACGAGGTCGGAGTCGGACTTGACGAGGAGGAGGACGTCGGCGAAGCGGAGGAGGGACGAGAGGTGGCGATCGAGGTCAGCGCTGCGGGAGACGATGGCGTCGAGGCTGAGGTCGACGAAGCGTTGGTAGGCAGTGCACTCGTGGAGGAACTTGGAATCGTGTCATGGCCAATTTCGAGCCATTTTCGGGCTAGATTCAGGCCAGGCCAAAACCCGGGCTTTTTCGGGCCTGGCCTGGCCTAGGCTTTTTTGGATGAAACATTGGCCTGGTCCAAGCCCAGGTCCAAGGCCTTTTATTTTTGGGCCTCTACTGTTCACTTTCGGGCCAGGCCAGCCCAAGCCAAAAACGAGCCGAGTCTGGCCAACCCGCGGGCCGCCTGGTCCTTTTGACATCTTTACATTTCGCTGGTGATCAGGCTACGGCAGTGGTCAATGATGGATCACCTAATTGTGTATTTTGGAGAATTGGGTCACAGTATAGATTCCATAATTTTTTTCAAGATTTTTTTTTTATCAATGATTTTTTTTCTTTTAGATTTAGTTATCAATGTTGATGATTGTATTTAGTTTCAGTTGTAAAGTGAATAGGTGGAAGAAAGGTGTATACACAATATTTAGTTAGCTTTTTTGAGATCATTGGGTTCCTTATAAGGTTTCAGAATGTACATAATAGTTTTTGTATGAAACTAGGAATTTATTATATGCAAAGAGCGAAATGAGAAACAATGTAGGCAACTTGCAGATCTAATGTTTGGATGTGTTAGGCTCTTGCAAGTAAGATTTAAGTAACATTTTTTTATTTGGTTACCTATTTTGAAATCCAATTTGGATACCAAATTCAAATATGATACCTATAAACTCCGTGAAAGATGTTAGTAAAAATCATTTTTTAAAATTTAAAAATGATAGAAGTTTGATGATATTTAGGGATTTTAGTAGCAATAGAATTACATATATTTTTTTAATTTTTATCAAACACCGTGTAAAATTGACAGAATCACACACGCATCACGTGTGGACGGCAGCTCGTTATGATTAAAGAGAGGACAAAAATATCTTTAACTAAAAAAAGTCAAAGCCCAAATTATGGGTTTTTCAAAATTGACCCACTGCTTTTGACTATAAATCAAGGGCTTGGGGTAGAGGAGAAGGACACAGAGAATCTCCGCAATCAAAGCCAAAAAACATTTTGTCGAAATTATGTCTCATACACTTTGTCCTTCACCTTAATTCAAAGGAGAATTCGCCGTCAAAATTGATGATTCTACAAGTTAAGGGTCGCCACATTGGGATAAAGCATTTAAACCCTCGACCAAGCATCATTTCGACAATTATTCAACCGCAAAGATTAAAGAAGTCAAAATCCACATTTCGAGATTAAGCTATTTTGGCCCTCGTGTAAAAATCACAGAGTGTTGTAACCCTTTAGATTAAAATCGTTAAATTGAATTTTGTGTGTACAGTTAGAAAGCCTAAGGGCCAAAGTTCAGGCAGAGTACGCACAATACCCTCAAAAGACGTGCTCTCATTGTTGATTTATCCATAGGGCATCATCTATAGAGGTCTTGACAACTATGGTAGTGAGGGTGTGAACGAATTATTCTACCTGCTTACCTAGTTTTGGGCAAATCACCTTGCGAAGGTAGAGTTCCATGGCACTCTGAGAAGTAGTGCCCTTGAGGAAAGCCTACCCATGATGGTGATGAGTCTTCATGCTAAAACTCTATGACTGGAGCCCTCTCAAGTCTTGCATCCTAAGAGTAGGTTAAAGCATGTTTCACATCTAAGCCGAGGCACACATGGTAAGGTTTATGGATGCCGTGAAAAACAAAGATGCAAAGGCATAGCGGAAGTTGTCTAATGCATGGGCATGAGTGACGAGTCGCATGGACAAGATACAAGGCATAAAAAAATGAATTTGGTGCATTGGCATGATGCATGGGTGTGGTAACACGATTGAATTCATTAGCTTAACTGGTCAAGAATGGATGCACCAAGAAGATCCTGGTGTCCAAGTACCCAAACCATTGTTTGTGCAGGGGCTAACAGGGTATCAAAGAAGGAAGTGCCAAGTGGTGCAACCGTTGGAGCAGCCCCTTTCTAATGGTATGACCTATTGCAGGGACACACTTTCACTGCATGTTTTTGTGCTTTAGAAATTTTTGATGCATTTTTTTTTGACATGTGACATGGATGGCGCACTTTGGTTTCAAAAGGTTGACTTTGTTGAACCAAGACCGTTCAATTTAATGACATGTTGCAAGATGTGAATCTCAAACACGGTCAAATGTGTGTAAGCAAAATGTGATACCAACGAGATCCAACAAAAGGGCAATTCAAACTCTACCCACCGCCATCACATAACAAACTTTATATTACGTAAAATCGCTTCCCCTTTTCTCAAGAATTACGCTCTCACAGCCTTAGCATCAGCTCACATTTTGCACTCACCAATCATAAATGATTTCATGGATACTAAGCTTGTTTGACTACTATGTTTCATAGTAAATGATTATAAGCAAACACGTATATTGTTTGATTATTATGTTTTATAGTAAATGATTATAAACAAACACGTAGATGAATGTTTTCTTGATAAGTTATTGTATCTTATCAACTCGTTTAATTTATGTTCTGAAATTTAGATAAATGTTAGATAGCGATTTGGTTTCTTTTCATTCTATTTTACACACTTGGATTTTAAATTATTTCCAAGAAAATTAAAATACGAAAGTGTCAAAGGGTATTCTGGGCATAGGTTAATTGCCAGTGACTTGAGGTAAGGCCTCAGGAGTTAGTGTCAGGAGGAATGAATACTCAGTGTGCTTCTTGGACAAGATCTTTTTCAGTGGTAGTTTCAGAAATATAAAAATGGTTTTTGGCAAGATTTTCTTTTTGTACTTGTTGGTTAGACACAAAGATAAGAAGACGATTGTAGGCTGGATTACTATGAATACTAAGAACTCTACGGCATACAATTCCGAGGTGATTAGAGTCCTCAAATGGGTCATTATGACTCATCGACCACATGGATATATGCTCCCGTTGCTTTTGATTTTGCTCTTGATTTTGCTCTTAAGGGTATTATAAGAGGAAACATGGTAGTGTGCAGGCACTTGCCCCACCTAAGCTTTCATAGGGCATAGTGAGCAACCTAAGAGGATCTAGGATAGGCTTAAAAGGATTGCAGACATACTTGAAAGCTTCCACTTAAAAAAATACATTCTCAATGGATGCCGACGTACGGTGCCTTACCTTTGGATTAGAGGCTATATATACGTGCCTTGCTGAGTTGGTGGCTGTAAATAATGGCGGGTTGGTCATTTGTGTGATTGCATATCATACGCCGACGTGGTCATCGTCTTGGGTTCGGCATGCTCACTAGCCGAACAACATTGATGACATACTTGTTGTTAGCATGCCAGACTTCATGTATGGATTGGCAAGTACTGTAGCTGGGATGTTACTAAGGATAGCTAAGCTATTTGTTATGGTGGCCACATTAAGACAATCGAAGCACAGCTAGAAGCCAAGGTGGACAAGTGAACATGTTTTCATGCACCATGGATATGACTTTTGGTACGCTGGCGTGGCGTTGCGTTGTGTGGGCTCTGTAGCACATGTGAGTACTTTGTTGGCATGCATTTGCAAAAGTTTAGCACATAGAGACATGGTAGTCAGACCGCTACACAAAATGTTCTCTGTGTATGCTGAACATGACAAATGACACATTAGTGCAATCAGTGCAATGCCTTGTGGCATCGAGTACTATTGGCACGCACATGTAAGAATCTTGACAAGATTAATGTGCAAAATCTCGTGAGACCATATTTGGATGTTCCTGATTATTTAAGGTCATCAGTTTGCTTTCGCATGGCTTTGTGCAAGGATGTTACATGTGTACTTTCAGAGAAATAGTGTTGCCTTGTTGTATAGGAGATGGCGATTCATGGCATAATTCAGAAGTAGGTTGTGAGTGTCATGAAGCCTCGCGATCGTTCTGCTATGACACAAAAATGTGTTGACTATTATAGAAAAGCCACGTCATTCAAATCTTGTTTGAATTGGAAATCTGGCAAACGAAATTTTGGTACTCAATCCTGAAAAGTCAACATATATGTTGTTTGCTTGAGATGTTCCTTTCAGTATTCTTTTTTATCTTGAAAAGGGCTGGGGAGGTAGATATAAGCCTGACAAATCGGGTGGATCGGGCGGGTCTGGGTTAGGCGAACCAATTGTACGTCAGGCAGATCACGAGTCAGTGCTTTCTTGACCCAGACTCAACTCATTTTGGGTCGGGTTAATTAACAGGTCATTGACTTGAAATCCAAACAATACAAATTAAATATCACAATCGAATGAACAGTGCATTGTTTCTAGCAACCATATGATGTAAAATGACAATTGTTAAATGATATAAATCATGCAAAATACAAATGCAATTTTAAATTTTAAAACATCTACATAAAATCATTGCAATGGCTTAAAAGGGGATTCCGTTGCAGCTTGTAACCCTAAGCCAAGATTAACAACAGAGAGGAGAATGGACGATATTTAAAGATGGACAATTCTCAAATAGATTTTCACCATTTGATCTCTTTGACACAAATTAAGGATAGCAATGGTGACAACGAGGAATAACGACGGCATTGAAGGACAACAATCGACGAAGGAAGGATGGGTACAAATACTTGGAGTTCGCTGGGTGTTAGTCTATGGGGGCTATGTGGTGGATGACGACGGCTTGGGATTCGGTGGCTGCGGTGTGTAGCGGCTGTGTCAGAGAGTAAGAAAGAGAAGAATAAGAGAGAGGTTTCATAGTTCGAGTAAAGGAAGAAGTTGCACAACTAAATACTAAATGCAAACGGGTTGATCCGCGGATTACTCGAGTCGGTGTGGTTTTACCCGTTTGTTATTGCGCTGGGCCGTGTGAAGACTAATCCTAACAGGTCTCTATGAATTATTAGAGCCCGAAACCTAAAAATTAAAGAGCGGGCAGGCGGTCTGGCTGGCTTGGTTAACGGGTCATATGTGACCAGTTTTTACCAGGTCTAGATAGAATCGTGGGAAGAGAGACGAAAAACTATTGTGTGGTATATCTGACAATCTTGATGAAGGGGACCATCGGTCTAAAATCACATGATGTATAATACGTCTTGAGAGTGGGTTTTATGATCACGATCGCTTGAACCTTATTTAAGGACGATCCAACGGTTCTTAAAGACCAAAACTCTGTGGTGCCCAAACTATGCGGGAGCACACAAGCATGGCTAGTTTTTTCCCTTAATAATCCCTTTTTATTACTTAATTACTCATCTACTCCATTTTCAACCTTAATTACCTATCTAACCCATTTTTGGAAATCTCACTTTCAAAGAGAGATTTCAAGTTAAGAAAATGTCGTTCCAAACCACGTTTTCAAGCAAAAGTTACTATGTTTAATGAAAATCTCACTTTCAAAGAGAGATTTCAAGCCAAGTTTTTCAAGCAAACGTTAATATGTAAATCTTACTTTCAAAGAGAGATTTCAAGTTGAGAAAACGTGATTACAAACCACGTTTTCAAGCAAATGTTACTATGTTTGATGGAAATCTCACTTTCAAAGAGAGATTTCAAGCTGAGAAAACGTGGTTTTTTCACGTTAGAGAGATTTCAAGCTGAGAAAACGTGGTTACGTTTTAACGTTTGCTTGAAAACGTGGTTTGGAATCACGTTTTCTGCGATTAAACTTTGCTTGAAAACGTGATTTAGAATCACGTTTTCTCAACTTAAAATCTCTTTTTGAAAATGAAATTTTTAAAAATAAATTAGATAGATAAATAAAATTAAAAATAAAATAAATAAATAATTAAGTAATAAAAAGAGATTATTTAAAGAAAACTCCAACACCATATCACGGTCGCCAGTTGAAAATACTGAACCGCCACAGCCGCTCATATTATCCCAATAATTTGCCACGCCGCGCCTCTTCACTTTTTTTTTTTTAATCTTTTTATTTATTATTTTTGGGTGATCGGTGGCAATACATCTTCACTTTCTCTCTCTAGGATTTCCTCGTAATTCTGAAAAAAGTTAGGGTTCTCCGTAGAGTACAAAGGTTTTCGTAGGTCATTCATTCTACACTTCCCCCGCAAATTCAAAACATCTGACCCATTTTCGGTCGTAAGATCAAATGTCGACTTCCACAGTCTCCATCACGGCGAACCCGGCCACGGCGAGGCGGCGGCCGGTGGTGGCTGGCGAGAAGAAGTCCGGCCTAGATCTGTTAGCCAGAGAAGAACTCGCCGCCTCTCCTGGCGGCGATGGCGAGGACAGGGCTGGCGGCGAGATCGCCGGGATTGGGAAGGATCTCGGCCATTCGATGAGAGGAGAGACACTTATCGAGAGATCAAGAGATTATGTTCAGGTCAAGAAAACCCCAGCCCCCAATTCCACCACTCGCCGGACCACCAAGAAGGGCAGCTCCTCATCCAAGCCGGAGAAGCCCCGGTGGCAGACCGTGCTAAGCGTTTTCACCAAGAACTTGTTGCTTCTCCTGGTGCTCCTCGGTTTGGTCCAGATGATTCGTCGGCTCGCCCTGACTTCGGCCCCCTCCAGACCCTCTTCCTTTACTGGCATTGCGGATTTTGAAGGTCGCGTTGCGGAAATTGAGGCGTTCGTGAAGACTACCACGAAGATGTTGCAGGTTCAGGTCGAGGTCGTGGACCGAAAGATTGAGAGCGAAATCGCAGGACTCAGGGGAGAAGTTGGCAAGAAAATCGAGGGCAAAGGCGCCGAATTGGAAAGCGAGTTGCACAAGTTGGATATCAGAGCAGAGAGTTTGGAAAAGTCGTTGAGCGAGCTCAGTGCCACCGAATGGCTGGCAAAGGACGATTTCAAGGGATTTCTCGACATTTTCAAGAAGGCGAAGGGATATGATGACGACGCTGGGGATTTGAAGTTGGATGAGGTGCGGGCGTTTGCCAAGGAGATTGTTGAGAGAGAGATCGAAAAGCATGCTGCCGATGGGCTTGGTAAGGTGGACTACGCCTTGGCTTCAGGAGGAGCCATGGTGTTAAAGCATTCGGAGCCCTACATTGCTGGCAAGGCTAGTAGTTGGTTCTACGGGCCTAATCGGATCATGGTTCATGGCACTGCTGAGAAGATGCTTAGCCCGAGTTTTGGCGAGCCTGGTCAGTGTTTCCCACTGAAAGGAAGCAGCGGTTTTGTTGACATCAAGCTGAGGACGGCCATCATTCCCGAGGCTATAACTTTGGAACATGTTGCCAAGGTGATGACTCTCTCTCTCCTGTTTACTATTGGATTTTTCACGTTCAGTGTTTCTTTCCATTGTGCTTGCAGTGGTAAAATTTCTGACGCCATTATACTTTTTAAGTCCCCAGTGTTACATTCTGTGTGGGTTTAGTGCAGTTTGATGTTTGTCTAAGTCTGTTCTATTAGTCAACATCAAATTTAGTTGTGCAGTCCTACAACCCTTGTAGTTGAATATCTCCTTAGTGGCTTAGTCGGCACTAACTGAAAGTAATCAAGATAACAACCAATTTGAAATTTAGCAACCTCAAGCTCATAACTGTTGAACTAATTTTGTTAATCATCGAGTTCCTGATTGCTTCTCTAAGGGGTCTCACATCTAGGATACCTAACACCACAGGATAAGCTTCAGATTTCTGTCAGGTGCACTCCTTTGAACTTAAGTTGTAGAACGAAATTTGCTCCAGTATCAGTGCGGACATCATAACTCATTTTGTGGTTTCCTTAATTTCATAATATTAAGCCTCAGTTGTGATACAGTTTCAGTCATTAAGTTATTGACTAAACTCTTAGCATAGCATGACAGTTTTGGAAAGGTTTATCTAACAATGGGGTTTCTTTCTACAGTCTCATTCAAGAAGTAGATGCATTTCTTCCAGTAGATTTAGACTACTGAGAAAACTTTCTAGTCAGTGTTACATGTGGTTTTACCGTGGAAATTTATGAAAAATCCAGATTGCAAGATTCTTTGTTCCGTTGAGAGGCCTTCAGCTTGTTTTTAAAGGTTGAGTGTACTAAACACCACTGTCGTATCCATGCTGTAAGAGAAGTCATTTTTTGGTCTCTTGATTGCAATCAATCTTATACCCTATGGTTCGAAATAGATGGAAAAAAAGGAAAAATTTAACAGCTGTGGGATGTGTAGGAGTTTTTACGGATAGTTGATTAACTGGTATCTCAGTATCTGCTTTTCAGTTTTGGGTGAAGAGAGGTCCTGGAAATGGGTGATGATTGCCCCTTTCGGGAAGTTGAGATGTAGTTATCTTCTGCCAGCCCCGAGACTTTGCTGGGTAGTTTCTTTATGTCTTGAAGGACTCCCTCGGGATCCTTGGCTTTTTGGTTTTGGTTCCAAGTCTTTTGACTTCATCCTGTCTTGATTTGCTTGTCTACTACTCGCGTACACAGGGTTATGTCCCCACTATCTTTTTTGGGCTGTTTGCAATATAATTGTGCTTTGGCTTGGTTATCAATCTTTTCTTATTAGTACTGTAAGTGGTTCACCACATTCTTCTTCATTAGCAGTTTTATATACCAGAGCTCTACCAGTAAAAAGGGTTAATTACCCTGAAGTCCTCCAAGCTTTGCCTTAAATATACGTCATCATAAGTCATTCATATAATTCCCCAGGATGCCCTTTGAACTGATAGAATTTGTGGCTTGGAAGTTTTCTAGACATGTTTACTATATGTCATTTGTTGTCTAATAGTATTCACGTGACTGATTCGCCGTAGAGAATGCAGGATGATTTTGCAGTGACGCAAATGGGTTTGTGATGAAAGTGGGTTAGAGATGGGTATTGCAAGCTTGCAAAGTTACCAAGATTTGAGAACTAATTTTCTGTCGAATTATGTTAGTGCTAGATTTATGCAGTATCAGCCACCGTCTTGTGTGCAGATTGGAGTGACCATGATGCTGGTTGGTGGAGGTCAAGTTGACTTTCCGTTGTGGTGGTGTTGACTGTGCTTGACGTCTTTGATTTTTTTTTATTTTCCGTTTTTGGTCGGAGTTTGAATAACCGAAGAGTTTGGGGTTGGTAGAAATGAATTTGCCAAACCCAATTTGAGTTTTTCTTCCCTTTTTTCTGTTGTAAACCATCAGTGAGAATGCTTTCAGGCTAATATCGCAGGGCTTAGTACACTGATGATAGGTTTTACGGTGAGGGTTGGCTGTGGGTGTTCTAAGCCAACCACCATAAGTCGAAGTGGTACTGGTATAACACCAGAACCTGTTCGTACTATTTTGAGGGGCGAACTGTAAGTCAACCTATCCGGTATGTTGATACAAAATGTAATTATAATGTGCTCAACAAAATAACCTGACATTTAGGTGTTTAGGTGCAGCTTTCAAAACTTTATCATGAGGTGATTTGAGATCTCAGATTATGGTCTAAAGTTGGATATTGCTGATATTAGGCTCTTGTAGACTGGTGCTTTTTGTTTTGCGGCAGTCCATGGTTCTAAGGGTTTTTGTACAGACCATGATTTTGAATATCGGCCGTCAGATTGGCTCTAATATATCGCTTAGAATGAAAATCACAACCGTGTTGGCATTATGTAACAAAAAATCGACTGATACGTGATAAATCCTTTACAAATGACCCGTACAGACCGGCGCACTTACCGTAGCAGGTCTCAAATAGGCTCTCCAGAACTCTCAGAGCAGCTAGTCTGTTTTCTTTTCTTTTCTTTTTTTTTTTTTTTGGGGGGGGGGGGGGGGTGGGTGGGGGGGTGTCTCTGTCTGTGTGTGTGAGAGTGGAGGGGCAGGGAAGGGGAGGGGGGAGCGGGAGTGGGAGGGACTCCTATTGGCACCTGGACTGTAATCAAGCTTCAAAATAGTCGGATCGTCTTCAGACCAGCGAGCCTGGTGTGTGTGTATGTGCGAGCTCGCGAGAGAGGGAGGGGAGGGAGATGTATAGTGAGAGGGAGGGGAGGGAGGGAGGGAAATGTATAGTGAGAGTCGGAGACTTTGAAGTCTACAGGAAAAGTGGGCTGTGGTGTAAGGACGTGGTTGTAGTATAGCCCATCTGGCACCTTCACAATTAATTACCTCTGGTCGGATATAAGAACTAGTTAAACTGGCTTTAAACCAGGAGAGGAGTGATGCCAATTATTAATCAACAATAGATGTGTTAAAGACTATGAAGCACAGGTGTGGCGTTTTGGCCGACGCACCAGCACTGGGTGCATTGGTTGCGGGTGTGGCTGGGTGCGCACAGGGTGTGTGTACATTATTCTTTGATTTTTCAATTAATTCGCTGAACTCTGTGTGCGGCTCTGACACAGCAGGGACACGGCTTGGACACTCTATACTCCCGTTGCCTTATACCACGACCATTTTTGTTACTTATTCTGATACTGCAATTTAAAACTAAGGTTCAGACACCAATGTGGGTCCGTTCTTTTTGTTGGATGAAGTTTGAATTTGCTGATATGCTAAATTTACTGATATGGTATTTTTGTTCGGTGAAGTGGTTGTGACTAATGCTCACTTCTGTGGGTTTGAAGATGATGGTAAGTTCGGGTATGGCTTTGAGTTGATATTGCTCCATCACTATTAAGGATCAGTCTCTGTACATTCTACAGACCATCTTTGGGTGATTGGTTGATGTGGACAAGGCGTGCTGGAGATTTGCAGCAGGAAGTTGCAGATTTGGTGCAATTAGATGAGATGTGTGTTGTTACACACTTCTATGAGAGTGGCAAATTCTGTTTTACAGGTTACCTTATGGTTACATGGAGGCAATATGTTTGTTGTTTCTTGGGCTGTCATGTGCTTATGTTGGGTTAATTTTAAAGTTCAAACGACACATGTCCTCTGCAGGGCCGGTGAGTTGGACATGTATAGCCCTAGTGCTTATGCCAGATAGTGGTCTCAGTTGGATCTTGGGCCTGCCCCTGCGTGGGAACAGGCCCAGAGAGATGGCGTGTATTTTTCACGCGCTTAGATAGGCATGGTAAAATTTCGTGAAAGGTTACGCTGTGGCTATGCAGAGGTAACATGGTTGCTGTTTTTTGAGAAGTCCATGTTCTGTTTTTGGGCTATAAATTTTTTAAGTTAAAATGATGGACATCCTTCGTAGGATTTCCAGTTTTAGTGGTGTCGGTTAAGTTTCTGGGTTGGCATTGTGAGGTCACCTTAACTAGCAAGTTAGCTTTACTCCTCGAGCCCCAAGCTCCGTCTGTCTTTTGGGCAGGGCATTTGGTTTTGTTGAAGCCCAGACCTCATACTGATATGGAGTGGAATGTGTTTTAAGGGCCATGACCTATGTCTACCACTTTAACTCCATGCCGCTCTAGTGTATTTTGCTTGTGGCTTGGATGGTCGCGATTGTTAGCTGCAGGGTGGGAGGAGATCCTTTTTCTTTATCCTTTCTTTATGGTGCCTATTTCTTGAAAATGCCATGGTTTTTTTTTTATTTTTTTTATTTAAATTTTGGGTTTCCCCTGCCCACCTCTCTTTCTCAAATGGGTTAGTGAGCCAATTATTAATTTTGTGCTTTGTAATTACTTCATTGTACATGACTGCTCTATTGGTGCTCGACTTTTATATTTTCATTGTCACTGTATATTGATCACCAACATGATGCTCGTGATCTTCCGTGGAATTATTTTATTGAGTAATTTATGATGTGGTGTTAACCTGGCGTTGCTAAGATATTCATTTCCCTGTGGCAGAGCGTTGCATATGACAGATCCAGCGCCCCCAAGGACTGCAGGGTCTCTGGATGGCTTCGGAGACTTGGGGATCTAGTGGTTGATACTGAAAAGATGTTTCTTCTGACAGAGTTTACCTATGACCTTGAGAAAAGCAATGCTCAGACATTCAACGTGTTGGACTCGGCAGGCTCTGGTGCTGTTGACACGATCAGGCTAGATTTCACATCCAATCATGGAAGCCCTTCGCATACATGCATATATCGGTTAAGGGTGCATGGTTATGAACCCAACTCGGTCCAAACGATGGAAATGCAGTCATGATGCAGCCTTTTGGTATTGTTCTAGTATTATTCAGTCCTCTCCCCTCATTTCCTTAGAATAGAGAGAAGTTTTCTTCTGATTCTTTGGTAGGTTATTCTTCTTCTAGCTTGTTCCGCTCATGGACTATCTTAACCGTGCAGACTGTAAATGTTGTATTTTTTTAGGGGCTTCTACTGGTATCTGTAGCGCTTGATGTGTGCATTTTAAATAGGGCTCAGCAGTATATTTATGTTGTACTTTTTTCCGATTTGCGGGAACTTCGACTGGAAAAGTGTGCATGTAGGTCAGGCTCCCACTCCTGAAGTGGTTACACAACTACACATGCACAGGAAAAACATTCTTATCAGTAGCAAGTATTTTAAAGCTTTTGTATTCTCTTTTAATGCTTAATAATAATTGTACTCCGAAGCCTGCGTTTGTCAAAAGCTAAAAGCCTGACGTTTAAATATCAGTTCATAACTCTCCGTTGCAGCTGGAAAAAGGTGAAAGTGATGCTGAATTCGGTACAGAGACCCAGCCCTTGTTATCCATCTTTAACACCTTGTTATCCAACTGTCGCCATCATCCCTAAGAGTAGTAGTCACTTGTTGTTGTTCTTGCAATACATAAGTTGCTTTCTGATAAACTCCAGCGGATGCATGTTGCGGTACTTAGGCAGAATTTGAATAAGTCCCTGTTATGTAGGATATTTGTTAGTGATTTGCATTGCTCTAGAGTCTGGTGGTTGCTCAGCAAATTAGCTAAATTTTTTTATCTTCTAACATTTAGGCTCTATTTAACAACACTTTCAGTTTTAGTTTTCTATTTCTAAAAAAACAAAAATCAAAATAAGTTTAATTTTTTTACAAAAATAAGTAGGTGTTTGATTACTCAATTTTTATTTTGAGTTTTTTTCTTTTGGGCGTTTGATTATTCAATTTTTATTTTGAGTTTTTATTTTGGTGGTGGTTTGCGGTGGTGGTGGCCGGCTGTGACTGCCGGCGATGGGAGGGTGGTGGTGGTTTCAAAACTGAAAATTAAAATTCAATTTTAGAGTTTTCAAAAATAGTCCTTGTTTTAAATCTGATTTTTTAAATTGAAGAAAAAAAACAAAAACTGTGCAACAAACGTGTTTATTTTTTTTAGTCTACAAAAATTAAGAAAATAAACTGCGTCAAACGGGGGCGTTAGTTGTGCACCTATTCTTTTCGGATAGAACCGTGCTGTAACCTCTAAACTCTTGCTCTAACAGTCACATGCTTGATGGGAGATTGCTGAATTATTATCCCAATCTGTATGTTAATAGGAGGCCACGAAGAACCACACCTTTTCCTTTTCATATAGCCAAGTCAGTGAGTTCACTTCACTTACAACAACAACATAGGGAAGGGAAGGGAAGGGAAGGGAAGTGGAACCAGAATTAGGGCATGCAGCAGCGCGTGGAGCAATTCGAGGCATCCTTTGCCTCAAGCCAGAAGGATGTTGAGAAGGCGATCGTAGCCAGAATGAGATCATGAATCGCACGAATGAGTTGTTCAATCAACTTTAGCATACATATATAACATTTTACAGTTTGTTGGCCGTGGTGAAGCTGAATCGTCCACATGCAGGACGAGGGGTTGCACGTTGTGCTAACTGCAATTCTCAAGATTTGAGCAACAGTGCAACACCACTTTTGCGACCAGCTTGGTGAAGTTGGATTTTCCGCGCTTTATTGGTAGAGGGTGATCCTACTTGTTGGTTGTGTCACGCTGAGCAGTTTTTCCAACTTTATGAAACGCCAGAAACTGAATTGTTAGTAGTGCTAGCATCATTCCACCTTGAAGAAGAGGAAAAACCTTGTTACCAAATTCTCAAACAAGATACAGTATGCATTACTCGGGATGAATTCAAGGATGGGCTCCAAGCATGTTACGGCCTCAACCAACTTCTCTACTCTTTCGGAGAGCTTACCAAGTTGCAGCAGACCGAGTCTATGCGTGATTATCAAAGCCAATTCGAAGTGTTGCTGGGCAAGGTCCGGGCCTTACCGTAGCCACGAAAATTTAGTTGCTTCATTAGCGGTAGGCAGATTCAATTTGGGCTGACGTGCAGGCCGAATGACCTACCTCCTTGTCGTCTGATATTGTGTTGGTACACTTGTATGAAGGACGTAAAAGCTCTCCACGAAGGGAGTAGCTAGCTTTGGGTCCTCCTAAAGCCAGTCTTATGTAGTAGCGTGCTACGACAGCCACACCAGCTGGCCCGACCTCGAATTCTGCAATAGTAGTCCACTCCAGATGAAGTTGTAGAGGTGCAATGAGAAATTTAGGCCGGGTCACAATTGTAATCGATGCATGTCTCGAGGAAAGCGACAACAATGTTGCGATGGAGATTGAAGGGAAATCTAATGAACATCTGTTGGAAACAAGTGGCAAGGAAGAACAAGGGAGGAAATCTTTTGCAGTTGTATCTTATGGAACCTGTAGAAGAAAACATGGAAGCTGTCAAGCTCATCAGAGGTGTTGCAGCTGCTAGTGAACTTCAAAGAAATAAAAGCCGAGCCCAAGGGTCTCCCTCCTAGCAGCTGACACGACCACAAAATACCTCTGTCGGCTAACCAAGGTCCAGATTCTGTTAAGTGGCATCGATACCCGCACTTCCAGAAATTAGACTATGAAAGGCCGGGGAAAGAGATGCTTGCTACGATCATTGTTTGAGCAAGCAAGAGCCTGTACTCTTCTCCGGTTTCTTGGTTAAGACGCAAAATGGTTCACGGCGCATGTGCGTTGATTATCGGGCTTTGAACAACATAACTTCGAAGGCTAAATTTCTTATCCTCGTGATCAATGAGCTCTTTGATAAATTAAAGGGCGCCAAATTTTTTATTGGGAAATTGAATTTGTGTTCTGGATACCATTAAATTCAAGTACACCCCATGATATTGAGAAGACTGCATCTTGAACTCATCTAAGGCATTACTCGTTCCAATATGACACACGGTGGCTCTTGGTGGCACAAAAGAAACCGTGTGTGGCACTCGACTTGCCGCTTACAAGACGAGTCCGCCAATCAATCCTAACAATTTAGAGCAAGCAGTACATCAACATTACATAAAACAGTGCGCAAAGAGTAAATTTCAACACAAGGGCAAAACAGTCACAAATATTCTCATTACTTCAATAGTATCATTATAACTTACAAAAGATTTTGTTTGCATCCACAGTGTATAATCTAGTTAGACAGACAAGCTAAAACAAAGTAAGGGACTCTCGGGTATGGGTGTCTGGCGCAAAGCTTCATGACCTCTCATATAGTACCACTAAAATGATTTTTCTAAGTGACAGTAGTAGACGTTACTATGTGCGAAGAGTCACAGTGCCCCGTTTAGAGAAATACAACTCGAAATGACTTGAAATTTTATAGAGAAACTTAAATATATACATGGGTGATCTCCACCAAAATTGAGCAAAAAAGCAAGCCTGGATCTTCAGATCTTCACGGTTGGCTTTTGGCGTGCACAGGCACTGCAGTTGGGCACGTGGGCGCTGTGCTTGACGGGCGCATGGGCGCGAGACTTGAAGAACTTGTGAGGGCACATGGGCGTGTGTTGGAAGGGTGCATGGGCGTTGTGCTGGATGGGCGCGGGGGTGCTGTGCTGGATGGGCGCGGTGCTAGGCGCGGTGCAAGGGGCAGCCATGACACAATGTCATGTTGATTGGCCTTACCAATTCCCCATCAATATTTCGTTCACTCATGAATGAGGTATTCTTGCCTTATTTAAGAAAGTTTGTACTCGTGTTCTTACACAATATTTGAATTGAAAGTCGATCGTGGAATGCGCATATGAAACATCTTGAAGTTGTATTTTCATTTCTAATGAAAGGCTAACCATCTGCACCTAAGGCTGGAAAAATGCGAGTTTTACCAAAAAGTGGTTAAGTACCTCGTTCATTTAATCTTTAACGAAGGGGTAGCTATCGATCCTGAGAAAGCACAAGCTATGATGAATCGGCCTAAGCTATAATATCTTAAGACCTTGCATGATTGTACATCAAGAAATTGAAATTTATCACCCTAAGCAAGGTTGATAAATCTAAAGGCGTCAAGCATGCCACGTCATCATGGTGAGCAACCGGACTGAGAACAAGCCCCAACTTAAGGCCAATTCATCGCAATGCAAGTGGGACAATTTGGTGACTGTGAAATAGTATAGTTAAATCAAAGATAGCAATAGCTCTCCCTCATAGAGCCTAACATTTTTAGTATGCTACTGTAGCGAAGAGAGTAGTTGTGAAAAATGTGCCTGAATGAAAACTTTGTGAAGAAGGTAAAAAAGGGTCCTCTTCAGTTCCAACACGTGGCAAGGTTTGAACACTCAAGCTTCTATTTGAGTGATTTGGTACTATGCTAGCTACATCTTTGAATATCCTTTAATTCTCTCCGAATATATATTTCAGATATGAAGGCTTATGTGATGTTCAATAAAAGTGATTCCGATGCCTGAGCCCCTGGGTAGGGTGTGGGCTAGCTACATGGATGATGCTTGGGGCATATGCATACTAGACAGAGGCCACTTTGGGAGAGGTCTATCCAAGGGACAGTATGACGGTCTGAACGCAAAGAGGAGAAATCTTGAGTCAATCATGGTGTTTTAGACCCAAGTGGCAAGACAAGATTGTTGAGAATTTGAAGGAATCGGAATCACTAAATGAAGACTTTGAGGCGCGTGATCGCTTTCTTTAAGGCTTTATTTGTCCCCACTTGAAAACGAGTTTGCTGATGGGTTAGTGACAAATAATCCTCCAGGATACAACAAAGTCAGTAGGAATCTGCAAACAGCAAAATCGAAAATTCCTCTTGGAATTCTCTTTGAAGCAATGTACGTTTTGGCTATAGAAATTTTACAGAAAGAAAAAGACTTCGAAATTTTCAAAATCAGTATCTTAAAAGAACTGAAAATCAAGTATATATAAAAATCTGACAAGGTATGAATTTTGGACAGACACAACTGTTGGGAAATCAAAACAGTTGTAACAGTAATGAATTTTTGAATAAATCAAAATTTAAATTTAAATAAATCACACACCTTTACAATAAAACTATAAAATGTTTTCTAAAAATAAATCACGTTTTTCGCGATCGCGGCTAAGTGCTAAGTGCTAAGAGCGCCTAAACTCGCCTAAACTCGCGCACCCGCACGCGTGTAGCATGGGGACTAGCACACTCTAGTCTTACTACCAAGTATAAAGTAAAAGCACTTTTGCCCTTATAAACCCTTTTCAAAACCCACTTCCAAGCAAT
Organism: Escallonia herrerae; assembly: GCA_033070095.1. Classification (NCBI taxonomy): domain Eukaryota; kingdom Viridiplantae; phylum Streptophyta; class Magnoliopsida; order Escalloniales; family Escalloniaceae; genus Escallonia; species Escallonia herrerae. The sequence continues at coordinate 29,075 of JAVXUP010002623.1, read as the reverse complement.
GTGGGACAAAAGAGTGAGTTGTTTTTCAAACAACTCAACTCACAAATCCAACAATCCCCCACTTGTTTGAAAACAACGAACAGTTTGAAAAATAACTATAGCCAGGACATACGAGAAATTAATATGCATACATAAAGGTATCTTTCGATTTAAACCTTTCGTTAGTGCGAATAGCTCAAAGTTCTATAAGAGTTACTAGTGGCCTTAGCTTTAAACTAGCTACTCTTTATTATAAACCGGAGCTATTGCACACATACAAATTTCTTGCTTCGACGAGAAATTCTTAGTCAACTTAGCACTATTATGGCCTTGTGCTATATCCTGTTTCATGAACTCTCTAGAAAGTAAACCCAAACTTTCATAAGAAGCGGCACCACTTCTAAGTTCATATAGGTGAAGTTATGCTATGTGTTTCCGCTACTAGAACATATTACAAAATAGTCTCATACTTCATTAAGAGAAAACTCTCAACCTCTAAATCGTAACGGACATTACTGAATACTTAATTATTTAGGGGCTCGACATTATCAGTACTTACAATCACATATCAGTAAATTGTTTTTACTCTTTAAACCTTACGACTAGTCATTTCCTAGTGTTAGGTCGGGTTACCATTACTGGTGATTATTTCAATAGGTTTCAGCCCCATCTCATAAGATGTCATTCTTACTAGCTCTCTTGACAAAGCTTTTGTAAGAGGATCTGCCAAGTTTTTACTTGACTTCACATAGACAATTGTTATAACACCATCTTGTATCAATTGTCTCACAAATTCATGTCGTAGACTTATATGTCTAGACTTACCATTATAGGTACAACTATATGCCCTTGATAAAGTGGCTTCACTATCACAGTAAACAGTAATAGAAGGCATAGGATTAGGCCATAACTTTATATCTAACAATAAGTTTCTAATCCATTCTGCTTCCTTACCACTTATTGCAAGAGCAATAAATTCGGATTCCATAGTGGAATGAGATATGCACGTCTGTTTCTTGCTTGCCCAAGAAACTGCTCTTCCTGCTAGGGTAAATACCCAACCAGAAGTAGACTTATTATCTCCCACACTCGTTATCCAACTTGCATCGGTGTATCCTTCTAATACAGCCGGATAATCATTGTAGAACAATGTGAATCCCATGGTTCTCTTAAGGTAACCAAGGATTCGGCCAATGGCCTTCCAATGTTCTACACTGGGGTTACTAGTAAATCTACTAAGTTTACAAATAGAAAAAGCAATATCCGGTCTTGTACAATGCATAGCATACATTAAACTACCAATAGCACTAGCATATTCTAGTTGTGCTACTGCTCTACCGGAGTTGCTTGCTAATTTCATAGTTGGATCAAAAGGAGTACTAAACTCTTTAAATCCAAGATGTTTAAACTTAGTCAATATTTTCTCAACGTAATGAGATTGACTCAAAGCATAACCCCCACTATGCTTCCTTACTTTTATTCCTAAGATAGTATCTACCTCACCCAAGTCTTTCATTTTAAACATGGAAGATATATACTCCTTGGTCTCATTTATCCCATCCATATTAGTTCCAAAAATTAGCATGTCATCAACATACAAGCAAACTATCACTCCATAGTTAGTAGTGAATTTAGAATAAATACACATGTCTGCACTGTTATACTTGAAACCAAAAGATAGTATAACCGAATCAAATTTCTCATGCCACTGCTTTGGTGCTTGTTTAAGCCCATACAGTGATTTAACTAACTTCATACCTTCTTTTCATTTCCATGTAAGACAAACCCTTCGGGTTGCTCCATGTAGACTTCTTCACTCAAGTCTCCATTTAAGAAGGCAGTCTTAACATCCATTTGATGAACATAAAGATGGTGAATGGATGCTAAAGCCATGAGAATTCTGATTGAAGTTATACGAGCAACTGGTGCATAAGTGTTGAAATAATCAATTCCTTCTTTCTGTCTAAACCCTTTGGCTACTAATCTAGCCTTAAAGGCTTGAACAGAACCATCAGAATTGTATTTTCTTCTAAAGACCCACTTACTCCCTATGGGTTTGGAACCTTGGGGTAAATCAACTAGTACCCATGTGTTATTTGACATGATTGAGTCCATTTCATCATCAATTGCTTCCTTCCAAAAGGATGCATCTCTTGATGACATAGCCTCACTAAATGAATTTGGGTCATCCTCCAAATTTAACACGATAGGGTACTTGTTAATTACATTATTATTTCTATCACCTTCAACAAGAAACACAATACTTTGAGAAGAAATAAAATCTGAATTTAATCCATTCTATTTCCTTGGTCTAGTGCTTCTTCTAGGTTCCATTGGCTGAATTCTAGAATCAATAAGTTGATGCCTTTCCAATCCTAAAGGTTCTTTTTGACCATTTCCTTGAGAATCGTCATTTATGACTTCATAATCAGTAGAAAACTTATTTTCAAAGAATTCTACATCTCGAGATTCTACTATCACATTAGACTCCAAATCAAGAAGTCTATAGGCTTTGCTATTTTCAGCATATCCAACGAATACACTTCTAATAGCCCTTGGTCCAAGCTTAGTCCTTTTAGGATCTGGAACTCTATAGTATGCTAAACACCCCCACACTTTTAAATATGAAAGATTAGGTTTTCTACCTTTCCACAATTCATAAGGGCTCACATTATTCCTTTTTGAAGGCACCCTATTATGAACGTAACATGCGGTGAGTAAAGCTTCCCCCCACAAGTTTAGAGGTAGTTTAGCATTAACTATCATGCAATTAACCATTTCTCCTAAAGAACGGTTTTTCCTTTCAGCCAAGCCATTTTGTTGAGGTGTGTAGGGTGCGGAGTTTTGATGAATCAAGCCACGTTCCTCACAGAAATTTGTAAAATCATTTAGAAAATACTCCCCGCCTCTATCAGAACGTAGGATCTTAATTTTCTTCTCAAGTTGATTTTCGACTTCTGCCTTATATTTTTTGAACATGGTAAAAGCTTCATCCTTAGACCTTAATAGGTAAACATATAAGTACCTACTGTAGTCATCAACAAAGGTTATAAAGTACCTTTTTCCTCCGCGAGTTAGCACCCCATTTAACTCACATATATCAGAATGTACTAAATCTAAAATTTTAGAATCTCTTTTAACACTAGGAAAAGGCTTCTTAACTATTTTAGATTTAGCACATACTTCGCATTTATCCAAAGTGTTATTAAAATCTATTAAGTCCAATTTCTTCATGTTCTTTAAAGAACCATAATTCAAGTGAGCCAACCGACCATGCCATAAGGAAGAAGACTCGACAATATAAGCAGAATTAGAACTTTTATTAATGCTTAACTTAAACATTCCATCACAAGCGTACCCTTTTCCCACAAAGCTACCATTCTTAGACAGGATAACCTTGTCAGATTCAAAAGCTACCCGAAATCCCCTTTTACAAAGCAAATCAACAGAAACTAAGTTCTTTCTAATTTCGGGTACATATAGAACATTCAAAAGACTAAGTTTCCTTCCGGATGTGAAGTCGATTTCCACAGTTCCCTTGCCGGAAACTTTGGCACAAGTATGGTTTCCCATTTGCACCTCTTGGCCATCAGTCACTTCTTCATATGCTTTAAACATAGACTTGTCTTTGCAGACGTGAACTGTGGCGCCAGAATCGAACCACCATCCAGATTTCTCCATTGCCATGTTAACTTCAGAAATCATAGCAACGAGATTTTCTTCTACCATGTTTGCCTTTCCATCCTTTCCATTGAATTTTCCCTTTCGGTATCTACACTGCTTAGCGTAGTGACCCTTTTTCCCGCAAACATAGCAGCTTCCTTTCTTCTTCTTTTGTTCTCCATCTTGATTAGCTTTCTTCTTAAATTGTTCATCGTTCTTCCTTACTTGCAAGGCCGGATTTTTAGACTGCGATCCGCTCCCATCCACATAGTGCACATTGGACTCAACCGGAACAGTAACCTTATTTTCACGTTTGCGTGACTCCTCTTCAATACGAAGGTGTTTCTGAAACTGTTCCAATGTAAAGTCCTCTGACTTGTGCAGCAACTTCTTCCGGTAATCCTTCCAAGAAGGGGGTAATTTTGCTATTATAGCCCCTACTTGAAACGATTCTGGAAGGCTAATCTTGAGGGCTCGAATCTTATTTACAATCACTTGAAGAGCATGGACTTGTTCTAACACAGGTTTATCATCAACCATTACGAAATCGAAGTACTGAGCAATAAGGTATTTATTCGTACCTTCTTCTTCAGCCTTGTACTTGTAGTCCAATGCACTCCAAATATCACGGCAGATTTGATTTCGGTGAACAAGTCGTATAGACGATCTGACAGCCCATTCAGAATGTGTCCACGGCACAGAAGTTCGTCTTCTTCACGTTTCTTCCGTTCCTTCTTAACACGCTCAAATTCTTCGGCATCGGGTGGAACACCTTCTGCAGAAGTCCTTGGTTCCTCTGGTGGTGGTGACAATTCAGGATCCAGAATGTATGAAATCCTCAAAGCAGTGAGAAGAAACATCATCTTGTCCTTCCATCGAGCATAGTTGTTGCCATCAAAACGATCCAGTTTCACCAAGTCTTGATTCATCACTTTGATTGACTCCGAATCCATTGAAGCAGGACAGATAAAGCCTTAAAATTGTTGAGAATTTGAAGGAATCGGAATCACTAAATGAAGACTTTGAGGCACGTGATCGCTTTCTTTAAGGCTTTATTTGTCCCCACTCGAAAACGAGTTTGCTGATGGGTTAGTGACAAATAATCCTCCAGGATACAACAAAGTCAGTAGGAATCTGCAAACAGCAAAATCGAAAATTTCTCTTGGAATTCTCTTTGAAGCAATGTACGTTTTGGCTATAGAAATTTTACAGAAAGAAAAAGACTTCGAAATTTTCAAAATCAGTATCTTAAAAGAACTGAAAATCAAGTATATATAAAAATCTGACAAGGTATGAATTTTGGACAGACACAACTGTTGGGAAATCAAAACAGTTGTAACAGTTAAAAAATAACTGCCATAAATGAATTTTTGAATAAATCAAAATTCAAATTTAAATAAATCACACACCTTTACAATAAAACTATAAAATGTTTTCTAAAAATAAATCACGTTTTTCGCGACCGCGTGCTAAGTGCTAAGTGCTAAGTGCTAAGTGCTAAGTGCTAAGTGCTAATAACGCGCCTAAACTCGCGCACCCGCACGCGGGTAGCATGGGGACTAGCACACTCTAGTCTTACTACCAAGTATAAAGTAAAAGCACTTTTGCCCTTATAAACCCTTTTCAAAACCCACTTCCAAGCAATGTGGGACAAAAGAGTGAGTTGTTTTTCAAACAACTCAACTCACAAATCCAACAAAGATCCTTATCCATCTCAATGGATCCATGAATCTTTGAGTTACGTGCTAAGGTTAGGAGGGGCGCTTTGGTGTTCGAGGGTCTAGCTACTATATGTTGATCGTTCTATTCTTAAAAGATGACTAAGTCCCCCGATATGCCCCGAGCTATGATGGACGTGACATAAGCACAACATAGAGCGGTGTCGAGAATTCCATTGCCAGCATTGCAAGGGTCCTGGGACATATGGCCGATAGGATCCAAGAAGCATCTAAAGCAAGCCCAGAGCCGAAGGTATAACCTTAGGTGGTCAAAGAACACCCAAGTTCTAGAGCTAGGAAATGGTTGGCAATAGCTTGTTTATGTGTAAAGATAAACCTAGAGATATTGGGGTACTTCCGGTTTATCGATAAGAATCAAGGCTTGTCTAAGGGATGTAATAGTAGAGCTGAAACCTAGGATAGTCTTCTATATTTTGAGTATAGTGACCATTATGGCACTTTGCACATTATGCAAGTTCCTGATGACAGGCATAACGGGCTATATGGTGGCCTTGGCCATGCGCTAACATAGGCCTCAACTTTGGTGTGGGCTTGGTGCCTCAAATTTGGTCATCAAGGTGGTCATCTTGGGGGGGGGGGGGGGCGAGGGTATCCTTATTACTTGCCCATATACACGACTGACAATCTTACAAGAAGGCATTCAACTAGGCACAAACTATACTTAATTTGAATTGCAAAGTGGTAGTTTTAAGTACACGTGGAGGTGCTACTAGCAAGTGTTATCCAAGTAAATATGCATGTGATATAGTGAGGGTAAAAGTCAAGGTGACTTGGGCAGAATCTGAATGGCTGGCACCCCTAAGCAAGGTCAATGTGTGAAGTGAGTATTGATACAGTAGCCCGAGGTCCAATAATGGAGTAGCGAGAGTGGAACTATCCCAAGAACACCTTACTCCATCTAGAGTTCCCTCTAAGCTATGAAGTTTCCAAGAATAAAGAATAGTTAAAGTTGTTTGTGTTCTTCTAACATATGGCGGAACCTGAGAATGATACCTCACCTTGCGTATAACATATTTGGTACCGTTTGTTCGGTTGCCCAGCGTACTTTTGCTTTTTCCACCTTATAGGTCTGACACACAAAAAGACTTTGATAGTCTATATGAGGGAGGTAGCTCTTGTCTCAGCCTATTGTCCAATACCCATGCAACGTTTAACATGAGCAGCCAAAGGCTCGAGTGAACCTCACAGTGGTGGACAAGGAATTACAAAATTATTGAGTGCTTAGGTGTGATGCTCTTTGAAGGCTTGTCGTTGTCTCATAGTGACATGAAGGTCATCACACCAGAGAGCATTGGGTGACATTAATAATGTGCATGATTCAGCGACCAAGTACTTAGAGTATCACGTGACACCTTTACTAGAGGTAGTGAAAGGGGACTGTATATGCCTATGTGGCGAAGAGTTCATGCAGAGGAGCGGTAAAAGTAGCTCCTCAAAATATTGTACACCTCGAAGAGTTTTGTGGTACACAAGCATGATGCATGGATGCAACGCGTAAAGTTTCAACACATAGAGATTTGGCTGAAGTTTGCATAGCATGAAGTAGAGGTGACAAAAGTGGTCGGGACATTTCTTAGATCCCAATAGTATAATCTCTTCACATATTGATCTTTGATTTTTCTGTTGATATATTGAGGGTGATTGAAAAGGAATTGTGTAAACATGAATTTGAGTCTTGGAGTTTAAGGGTTGGTTTGACAATTTTATTTTTTTTGGTTTTCAGTTTTTAAAAAGCAGCTTATATATTTTTTTTTACAAAAACAAGTGGGTGTTTGATAACCTTTTTTTTTTGTTTGGTAACCCTTTTTATTTTGACTTTTTTTTTGGTTGGTTTGCGGTGGCGGTGGTCGACGGTGGTGGTGGCCGACGGTGGCTGGTGGAGGTGGCTGCCGACGGCGGTCGGAGGTGGCTGCCGATGGCCGGCGATGGCTACCGGCAGTCGCCGATGGTGGTCGCCGGCCGCCGGAGGTGGCTGTCGACGGCCAGCGGTGAGAGGGTGGTGGTGGTGGTCTCAAAAAAAAAAAAACCAAAAGTAAAAAAAAAAAAACCAGTTTTTGGAGTTTTTTTTTTACTCTTCAGTTTAAAAACTAGTTTTTTAAATTGGAGAAGGAAAAAAAAATGGTTACCAAACGCACTTTTTTTTTCCAATTTCCAAAACTGAAAAAAAAAAGAAAGAAAAAAAAAGAGTGTCAAACCTACCCTAAGTAATTAAGAGTTGATGGCAAATCAGTGGTGGAATATGCAATTTCAATAATAGTGGTTATGGTGGTTTCAACGTGGGGGTTTAAAGAATTTCAGACAACAAAAATCCAAAAAAAAGGAATTTTGGCCTCATTTGGAAATGTGTAAAATTGTTATCATATTATATGTACAGTTCCTCCTTTCATGGCTAAGATACCATATTGGCAATTGATAGCCACGTACATAATCCTAGCAAATCCTATTCTCTACATGAATAACTTGATAAGAGTGATGATTAGGGTACGTCAAGTGAACTCACCGACCCTAAACTAAAACTATTCATGTGATTATTGTAAATAAAATTATGACAATGGTCCTTTTCATGCTTAAATGTGGAGAAGCATTTAACCCTTTTTTATTTGACAAAATATAAGATGACTATTAATTTTTTTTCTTGGGGGATTAGAGATGAATTTTCTATTAATTATATATAGATACACATAAGTAGACACACACACACACGTAATATGTATATATATATATATATATATATAGAGAGAGAGAGAGAGAGAGAGAGAGAGAGAGAGAGAGAGAGAGAGAGAGAGAGATACATATATATGAGTAATTCTGAGTTTGCCCTTTTGAGTTTGCTATCCTAAGCCACTTGGTCCTTCAACCCAAAAAAAATAAAAAAAAATGGTCCATAAATCTTCCATTACATTGTGAATATTTACACGAGTTTTTTTTTTCTAAATAATATTATTTTAAAACTTAATTACCAATTTATTCTATTTTGAAACTTATTTACCCGCATACCACACTTTTGAAAATCGTGATTTGAAACCACAACTTTAAAGTAAAAATCGCGAGTTAAAACCACAACTTTAAGTAGAAAACGTGGTTTAGAACCACGTTTTCATTTTTTTATTTTTGCGTAATTTAAGATTGAAACACACACACACACACACACACACACACACACACACATATATATATATATATATATATATATATTGCGTTTTTTAAGTCCGTCTGCTACATTGTGTAGAGGACAATTTTTTGACAAAAATACCCTCTAGTTTGAGGCAGTGCCCGTCCGCTACATAATGTAGCGAACTACTTTTTTTCTCTTTCTCTTTCTCTGTCCCTTTTTTCTTTAATGTTCTGATACACTCTCTCTCCCATCAATTTTTTGACTCTCTCTCTACTTTCTCTGTCTCTCTCTCCTCTTTCTCTTCTTATGTCCTCCTAGTTTCCATCTGATAGAGTAGTTCAGACCCACAAGCAAAAATGTTCAAGCAGTTGTGGTAAGATGCAGATGCCATAAAATAAAGCAACATAAAGCAAAAACGAAGAGCCTGTGGCAGACTCGCTGAGAAGTCCTTTATCCTGTCATGGAAACAAAGTGAAAAAAATTTCATTAGCATGGAGGCAAGCCTCCGTTGATACTTTGCAAGCCTCCTCATGCCTCCATACACCAGATAGCAGAAAGTCACGTTAGAAGTTAGGAGGAAAACAAAAGAAAAAGGGATTAAGAAGAAATGAGCAACCACGTCCATGTCTGTCAAGAATCCTATAGCTAGGAGGAGAAAGGAAGACAAAGAGAGAGAGAGAGGAGAGAGAGAGAGTTAGAAAATTGATGGGAGAGAGAGTGTGTCAGAACATTAAAGAAAGAAAGGATAGAGAAAGAGAAAAAAAGTAGTCCGCTACATTATGTAGCAGACGAGCACTGTCTCAAACTAGAGGGTATTTTTGTCAAAAAAATTATTCACCACACAATGTAGCGGACGGACTTAAGAAAATGCAAAAAAATATAAATATCTGGACCTTCCATAGATCGCCCGTGGACGGCCAGATTGCACTAGTAAATTCTCTTATTTTGCTAGCGCTATCAACGCATCAGCTCCATATAGACACACACACACACACACACTAAAAACGTGGTTTCAAATCATGTTTTCTATTTTAAAGTCGTAGTTCTAAACCGCGATTTCAAAAAATGTGGTATGCGGGTAAATAAGTTTCAAAATAGAATAAATTAGTAATTACATTTTAAAACAGTATTATTTAGGAAAAAAAAAAGTCTATTTACACCCTACCCTCTATTAGTTAGAGACAAACTAATTCCTTCGTCCAAACGCAACAAATCAAGTATCCTCAAACTTCGTCCAAACAGAACAAAATCAAGTGTCCTCAAATTATGGTCGTCATTATTCTATAACCACATAAATTCTCATCAATCATTAGCCTTGTCATCCATCTTGCCACATACACAAAATCCTTTACGCTACAACACACTCCATCAACCATTGACCATCCCCCAAAAAGCCCTTCAAGACCCAATTATGCACCCTCACCCCAATCTGAAAGGTTCCAGAACTACTATCAGCGACGAACCGCCATTATCAATAACTAAAGCCAAACACCGGTGTATTCGCCGACGCTTGTGAAAACGGTGGGTATAGGAACATTTTCTATATATGTTTCAAGAGAGACATATAAAATTGGTTTTCATTCAATTATTATTATAAGTGAATGTCGAGTAAGCATTGCACCCTAGCACATTTTGTATATACAACATCTGTAGGCATTATGGCTGCACTCTCCGGGGTAAATAGTCACTGCCATTTGCGGTAAAAAGGCTAAAAAAAAAAAACTTACAAAAGCTACAGATGGTCACTGCGTACTTTTTTCTTTTAAGATCAATTAATTTGCAGCAGGTATTTAGTTTTTTAATGTACCAATCTTGTAAAGTCGTTAGTTATTCTTGAGTCAATCTTATTGTGCTCAAGAACTCAGTCAAAAATTGGGCTTCATTTTATCTTTGGGCTTCATTACATCTTTTTAATATTTCGCTACACCTAAATTTGTTGAACACTAATTTAAGATTGTGGCTGAAAACCCAAATTTAACATTTTCCTTGAAACCATATTTGTTTCTGATTTTTTGCCCTTCTCGAAATTAGGCCAATCAATCAATAAGCAGCCCATTCATTTGGTCGGAGTGCATCGATATCGAGCCCCTTCTCTATGGAAGTAGGCTGAAATCCCCATCCTCCTGCCACATTTTTATTGTTAGTCTTGATCAAAGCGAATCCCTTTCATGGAGTTGGTGGTGGTTGTAATAGATGGCAACTTGGTGATGGAGACAGACATTGGGAAAGAAACTTGGTTATTCCCTCACTGACAATCTCTTAACTAAAGCAAGGCAGCCCCCTTTTGTTAGGTTTCCATACCCTTGACGCTTTCCACATGATTATTTTGTTATTTGAACAACTTATTTACCACCGGAGACGTATCATTCTTAGTCCATTTTTTTCTTCTATTGTTATTGGGATCTTTTTGACATTTGTTCATGTAAATTGACTCATGCCACCGCTTAGTTCCAACCAATTTCTCCCAATAAATAAAGTAATTAAGTGCAATTTATTTTTCACTAATAAAGTCATTGTTAAAACCTCATTTTTACTATCCATTTAATGTAAGTATTACATTTTGCTTTGTGATCAATGAATTATCAAACCTACCACATATATGTAATTCTTTTTTAAAAGCTTTGTTCAAATACACCCACCCACTTATATTTCTCTCTCCTCTTCTTACGACATTAGCATGACAATCAGATTTCAGAGTCTAAACTTGTCTATTTATTGTCTTTGATTTGATTTATAATTAAGCCCCGAACAGAGAAAAGATATATGCATAATTGAATAAAATCTTTTAAAAATGTGCGCCAGTAAAAAAGGAAGGTTTACTAAGAGGGTGACCAACGAGGGCAAGGGACGGGGAGAAACGGGAAAGAACCTTTTTCCTTTTTTGTGGTTTTTCCCAAATAACTTAAAATAAGCTTGAGACAAATAAATAACAAGTGGGAAATACTTTTGAACTTGGACATGATGTGTGCAATGGTGAGCGAGCGTGATCGCTTTGAACACACTTTCCCGACCCGCTGGCCGTTCGATCATTCACCGTGTTGGGACCACGATTTGCGGGAGTTCCGTCAGTTCGCGACTTACTGTCTAATCAGACTCGGCCGGCTTCGATAACGCCGAAACAAGTGACAGCCACATGCCAATTAGGCGGGGTCGGGTGGGTGGGTCACCCAGAGCCTGAAAACGTGGACCTCGTCCTTGCCCCCGCCAGTGCCGTACTCCGATTTGCGTGGTCGAGGCGGCGCCAGAGGACACGACCGACGCCGATGGCTTCGACGTATACCAAGTTGTCTGGATGGACCACATCACACATCACATCGAGTGTGTCTCTAACCTGGCTATGTATGTGTAGGCATCCGCTCTGAGTGTGTGTGAGTTTCTCTCTCTCTCTCTTTTATATATATATATATATATATATATAGATTTAGCGTTGACAACTTAATCCAAGTTGTTGTTGCGATCTAATCTGGCCATCGCCTGTAGACGACCAGATCGTGAGGTTAAGAGGTCATTTTTTCATTGTTCGTTACATTATGCAGCGAACGACGAAAAACCGTCCGCTACGTAATATAGCAACGGTCAACTGTCAAATCGAGAGCGCTAGCAATAGATCACGATTATATTATATATATATCCTTAACGGATTGACTTCATTCATGATTTTATTATAATTTATCTCGCCAAACTGGACTTATGAATTTTGATTATTTTTAAAGTTGAATTCTTATGATAGGTTTTTAGTACGCGTAAAATATTGGGTTGTGTGAAGAGTCAAGTTGGGCCCTTACATGCATTGCATTGTATCTGTTTTAGAAATTCACAGCGAATAAAATGAGGAAAATCTAATGGAGCAAACGGAAGAGAACGTCGTTATCGTTTACACATGTGCCTGCGTACTTTTGTCCTTTATAGCATATATATAGCATTTAACCTGTATGAGTTAATGCCTATGTAGTGGGTTCTCTGCATTTTCTAAGTTGAATTTGGCAGACAAGTTTCTTTCTTTTACTTCTTTTGAAGGATGCAGATACAGTACATCCCGTGGAGCTTTAAATCTAAGAAACGTGATTGATTTTTCTGTCCTGTGTTTTGTCCATGTGTTTTGGCTGCTGCCTATCAACGTTCGACTTACGTTAGCAGTGATGAAAACTCATGAAACAGGACCAGTTTCGTTCAGCACCTAATGTGCATACAAACACACACACACACACACACACACTGGTATATATAGTGAAAGATAAGGCTTTTGGTCCTTGAATCCAACACTGCTAACCACAGTTCTGGTTTTGAGGTAATATGGGTCTTCTAAACATTTGCATGACTGCCAATGATGAATACTTCTAGTTGTTTTTTTTTACCATTTTCAAGCATATGTATTTAGCCATTTAATTGGTTGGGCACGTGGGTCGAATTTCCTCACGCAGGTAAGGTATTGGGTTGGTGTAAAAGATCCAAATGGCGAAGAACGAGCTAAAAGAGACACTGCTGGAGAAACATTACTATGAGAACTGCCCTGGTTGTAAAGTGGATCAGCGGAAGCAATTGCAGCAGGGTTTGCCTATTAAGGAACTTCTTTCCATATGGACTATCGTGCTCTGCACAGGTAAATAACGTGTCTTAGTAACTTTGGAAGTAGAATATAGCTAACAATATCGACTTCATTGAAGTAGAAAATATTTTCGTCGAAGCCAATACAGGAGGAGCATATGCGTTGTGTAAGTGTTTTAATTGAAGTGAGCAATTTGATAGTAGTTTTGCTTTGGTGACAAAGCCCTTTTCCTACTTCATACAGTATAAAACAAATTGGAGCAGAACGTGATAGGCTCCTACATGAACAGCTCGGGAATTCATGGTAAAGAAGTCAGGACTTAAGGCAGCAAGTAGTTCTTTTGATGTAGCAAAAAATAGCATCAGATCCAAAATAAAACATGTCGTGGAAGACCTGGAGCATATGAAGACAAGCAAATAGAGAATGACATACCTATGGTTCATCTAATTGTCTATCTTGTTTTCCTGTCGTTTAAGAAATTTCCATGATTTTTGCAGTTTGTTTTGGAACCTATAAATAGCTTCAAACTGCTTATCGCCCTCTATCGAGACCAAGTTGTCGGCAGCCAATACCGAGTCCGTAAGAAAACTTGCCGTTACAGAGCCTTTAAGCCATGTGTCCAATGCTTTCATGGGGCAAGGAAAATTTTCGGCCAAAGCTGTCTTTAAACAGTTATCTAAGATAGAAATATCTCATGAAATTGTTAAGCATTTGCAAGGTAATATATTTTAGAGGATTTCTCATAATAGGAAACAAATTCTTCATGTTCTTTTGGTTGAAAAAGACTGTTGTTGGTGAAGTTTAAGTTGAATTCATTAGAATCTATTAGCTAAAAATATAAGAAAGTAGCAGATATGAATCTGGAGATTGTGTAATGAATTTTGTGAACTAGGACTATTATCTTCCTAGCTTCCTGCCTATTATTGGACCCAAGGAGGAAACCTTTTATCCATATAAGAAAGCAATAAAATAAAAGTATCTATGTAGAAAAATTACTTAATTTGTGAAACAAGCATGGCCAGTAGGATAATCGCCTAAGAACAATGCTTGATTTTTTCTTCTTTTTGGGTGTGTTTTGGGGGAGGGGGCATTGCTCTCGCCTGCCACCCCCAATTCTGCCCTAGTATAAAGGTCAGCCTAACATAAGTCATCGGATGAATTATGGTTGAGAAGCATGAAAGCTAGGAGGCTGCTTACCAGATATTGGTTTAAGCAAACGCCAGCTAATGATTGTCTGGCCTAAGGTAGAAAAAGTTGAAACGTGATGCTCTACGTAATGAAAGTCAAGCAATACATCTCCGTGTCGAAGTATATATCAAAATTTTCCTTAGTTTGATTTCTTGTTATTGGACTTCGGTGCATTTATGGCTTGCTATCGTCCACATAAAAATAGTACGTAGCAACACTAAATGCAATGCTCTATGTATGAGTATCCTTCAAGGTGTTCAATAGTAGCACCTTAATTCATTCTTATTTTGGCAGTTTTTTTTTCACTTGTGCTCTTGGTTTGATATATCATATATGGCAGTGGTTTCATCTGATTTTTGCGTTACTGTCTTTCAATTTGCACAATATCAGTTTTTTGGTGCATATGTTCATATAGATCGTGGACCTCTTGTATAAGCTGCAACTTTTAGATGATTGCTGAGGCCCTACATTCATTCCTAACGTCCTTTTGTTCTTTTTCCTTTCAGCATTGCCGATATCATCTCTCTTTCCATTCCTCTATTTCATGGTAAGTAATGCGTGAACGCACGTGCGTGTGCATACACACACAGAGATATGTATGTCAGATTTGCTAATTCCACTCTCTTCATATTACGTGTTCTCAATTTAATAAAAGCGCTAGTTTAAACCCATGAGGCTTGCCATGCACATTGTTGCCTTATGCTTCTAATTTCTTGATTTAACTTTCTGGGGTACGAACCCTAAGTGCAATAACATTATTCTTGGGTCATGAATCTAGTTGAGATTGTCGATGTTTTTTCTTTCTCACTTTTCATTCGTACTAATATGTATTATGTAGCTTCCATTTAACAGATATTAGGTGGTATCTTAGTGGTAAGGCTTCATATAGGACCCGTAAGCTTGATCCCCTTAGAGTTGGCAACTTTTGTTATATTCTTTATTCTTATGTATGGGTATTAAAGAGCTGTTCCTACGGGCACTTGGGTGTGTTTGTGTTATAACATCTTGTTAAACACTTAATTGGCCAATCTAGGTCTAAGTCACCCTAGCATCTCCAAGTCCTTAATAAGAACATTGTCTCCTTATAATCTTCCCTATTTTCATCTTCCCAAAGCTTCCTGTATGACCTTACGTCATATATTCTAACAAAACTCCAATCCATGTCAATGCTATCATCAAGTTCTCGTAAATTTTCTTCATCACCACGTTAAACAAGTTGTCATAGTAACATCTCTGCCTCTTTCGTTTCATCTACTCTCGATTCACTTTATATGGTTCAGATGATCAGGTCTCTGGTTCTCTTTCCAATGAGCTTAGCTTAATTGGTTGTAGATATCATTTCCTAACCTATAATCTAAATTCTGTTAGACTCACCTCTGGCCTCCCTTACTGCTGCTTTCTTTGCTTCCTCTCTAGCCAACCGGTTCTTCCAAATTTCCACATTCTCACAAGCTATGTTACATGGACTCGATACGAGTGTCCGGGTTGGAGACATGTCCAAGTGTCGGATTCATCTATTTTTCAAAACCCAAGACACGGGGACACGGCAAAAATTCCTATATGTTCTTGTTTTTTAGTTGTTCCTTAGTTTACATGGTGTTTTAAGTTATGCATATTATTTCAATTTAAAACTGAGATCATCTTAGAGCAATAACAAAGTAAGTATTATATAATGTTCTTAATGGCATATCTTAACGGATGTGTTGGACTCATATCCCATACCTATGTCCAAGTGTCGGGTGTCCGACATGGGTATGTCACGCATTTTGAAGGGTCCATGTAACATAGCCCACAAGTGTAACCTGGTGTATTAATCCCTAATTAAATTAATTGCTTTCAAGACCATTCTTCCACTCCTAGGACCTTTCCTCTACATTTTCCAAGGACATTTCTTTCCACTTAAGTTGAGGGAGGGACCTTGGTTGTCGTCACTCTCCTCTGTTAGTTCTGACAGAAATGCGATGGGCTTTTGATAGAATGTGTTGTGATGATTCAGCTTTAGTGAGAAGACGAAGGAGGCTCCTAGAGCAATTCAGTTGGTGTGAGTCGAAAAGGCAAATGCAGCTGGCAAGACATATAAATTAAGAAGGAAAATTTGGGGGGAGGGGAAGTATGGTTACTATTATTTTCTTACCAGTTGATACCATACCAAACTAGAGTTCTAGGCTTCATACCGTTATCAACATAAAGCACACTGTCGAAATGTATACTGATGTCCTAAAGGATTGCAGTTTACCTGCAAAGTGATTAGATACAGTTCGTTGTCAAATGAGCAATTTCCGTACCCTTTTCTATTGTACCAAATGGAAAACTGATGCTGCAAAGGGGATAACATTGAATTTTCTCTTGTATAGCGTTGACTTGATGAATGAGTAAAAAGTCGAAGATTACTGGTTTTAGGTCTTAAAGCATGATATACGTTGTTCTAGGTAATGCTATCCTTTTGACTCTCCTCAAAGATTATTAGGTTTAGCTCGTTAAAGCATGATATACATTCTTCCAGATCCTTCCTAACTGTTTTCAAGGATTTTGGCTCCCTAATGATGTGGCGAGCTGGGAAGCAAAATTTTAAACCGTTGTTACCCGCCGTCTTTAGAAGCATGAACTACAATGTGCCACTTTGAGCGTCAAAATGTGGGACCAAAATTGGGAAGAGTAGCACTAATTGTTGTTTAAGCCCACTCTCAACCACTTAAGCTTTTGGAGCAAGGGTTAACATGACATGGTATCAATGCCCTTGTTTGGAGAAGTCCTGGCTTTCATTTATCCCAGCTCGTACATGATTCTCCTTCATGTTTGTGCCATGTTTTGCTCCCTGATGAGTTTGTGTCTTGGTGTGCACCTTTGGTAAGTCTCTCCATATGCGTGATGCAAAGTTTGGAAATCTCACCTCTCCCAAAAGCTGTTTCAAGAGTACGCACGTCAGGTCTCAACCTCATGATTTCGTCCTTACTTCTATTTACTTAGATAAGAAACTCTGGATTTGTAGCGATTGTTCTTATGCCTTAAGTAAAGATCAGATCTCTTGCTCTGTAAGCAAGATCGTGTGATTATTTCTGTGACTCAGATTTGGATCATTCTTCACACAAAAACTAACCGGATTAGTAGATTCATGAAGATGTGCCAACGGACTAAGGGGTTTTAAGGGTTGTTTAGGTTAAATGGTTGGTAAACTAAAGGATATAATATTTGAATACTATCCGGAGCTATTGGCCATCCTTGGTTATCGACTTGTCGTGGAATTTGTGAGTTCTGTAGCATTGTGTTAAGTCTACAAATGCGGTTATCTTAACTGGTAAAAACTTCTGTAGTTTTTTCACTTAATATCTCGAACCATGTAGTTGCTGCCACTTCAATAGTAATGCTACGTTTGGGCACCTGTTAGGGGTTCTATAATTAATGGTTGATCCCTCTTAGCAATACTAAAGACTTTTAAAATTGTGATTTCCCCATTTAACCGACAGAAATCTAACACTGTCAGTCGCACCATAGCATTGGAAAGTAACTTTTTGCAACTATACGTGTAACAGCTCGACAAACATTTGGAAGAAGATAACACACTTCCTCAAATCCAGTGCAAAAGTGCTTGACGTGTCTACAATTTGTATTTAATCTTTAGTACTTAGAAATAAGGGATTAATCACTTTATTCTGGAGGAGTCAAATGGAGCTGTGCAAATCAAGCACGATAATCAGAAGTTTTAAACAATTTGTTTTTGCCAGCAGAATTCTTTTAGTTTCTCCTTAGCAAAGTAAGATGGCCACTAAATTAATTTGAAATGCAATCCAAGTTCTTTTGGGTAGGCATCTTAATGTTGATTTTTGTGCCAGATAAGGGATTTTCACATTGCGAAGAGAGAAGAGGATATTGGTTATTATGCAGGTTACGTTGGTAAGCTAACTCCTCTTTATGTTCTCCAGTTGATGACATTTGTTAGTTTAGTATCACATTCTCCCGTTACTGGAAGAAATCCTCACAAGTTCCTTAATTTTATGAAGGGTCGTCATTTATGCTTGGAAGGGCTCTGACATCTTTCTTTTGGGGGCTGGTGGCTGATCGATATGGTCGAAAGCCAGTTATTATCCTAGGAACTTCTGCAGTGTTCGTCTTACTCTAGGCTAAATTTCTATATATATTCGAAACTATGAAATGGAGGCTAATCTTTGATTATCCTTCTTTTTCAGGGTTATATTCAATACTCTCTTCGGTCTGAGTACAAACTTTTGGATGGCTATCTGCACAAGGTTTCTTCTCGGTAGTTTGAATGGTTTACTTGGACCAATAAAGGTATTGTTTCTGATGTCATGTAAGTTCACTTGTTTGTACCTAAAGAATAACTTTCATAATGAGATACGATATGTTGATTAATCAAAGTTCATTTTTTTCTGGGTTTATATGAATTTTCCCCATCATCAGGCGTATGCATCGGAAGTTTTCTCTGAAAATTATCAAGCTTTGGGATTGTCAACTGTAAGTGTTTATAGTCTCTGTTTTATAAATTCTTGAACTCTTTTACATTGGTCAGAGGAAATAGTAATGTTCATTTTACATTTCAGGTAAGTACGTCATGGGGCATAGGATTGATCATTGGTCCAGCCTTGGGAGGCTTCCTCGCCCAGGTAATTTTGCTTTGGTATTGTTTTTCAAAGAAACGCGGGAAGAAGTTTTTATTGTAAAAGAGAACTGAAACCAATCAGTAGAACAATGTCGTAGTTGAGCCTAAAAAGTATGAGGAAAAGAACAAAAGCCAATAAAGGAAGAAAGAAAAAGGAAAAAAAGAGAGGATGCATATAGAAAGCAAAGAGGATCCTTCAACTTGAGTGGTCTAACATATGAATACTTCTTTCCTCCATCTAGATTTGAAATGTATTGGTTTACTATTTTCCAACTCTCAATAATTGATCAAGTCACCTGCTTCTCTCTCTCTCTCTCTCAATTTTTTGTCTACCAAACAAAAGTAAGGCTGACCACCAATTCTTGCCACACCCGTTCCTCTGCCAACACAACAGAATTAGTCAATAAAGTGATCTGATTTCTGAGGATTATAATTCTATACATCTTAGAAAACTTAAATCAAATTTTCAAATAACAATTTCTGTTGTCAACGTAATTTGGTTAATAAGTGAACTTGTTCCTAATGTAATGAATTGCATAAGATGAGAAAACCCACCTCGATCCAAAGCAGAAGAATAAAATACCCTCCCACTCTTAAAGAAAGTACCCACAAACTTTTCTAGAATATTCCATAATTTTCTCTAAAGTAACCCCAACCCACTCACACCCATGTTTATTTTTACCTAAACCTTCGATAACAACAAATTCTTCCTAACAAAATAATAAATATACAATCTAATTAACCCAAACGACACGTCAATGCTATGCATGCTGGAAACCACGAACCGTTGGAGAAAGAATTCGAACCATTCTCTCTCGAATCAGATCTTTTTGCACTCTTATGACACTGCAGAGACAGCTACTTTCTCCAGATGTTACATTGTTTGTTGGGCTTGCAAATAGTAGGCAAAGGTGGAAATTCCCTACTTCAATTGGAAAGTAGACAGACTACATAAAGTTTGAATAACAAATATTTTCCTAATTAAATAACACTAGAAATAACCAATAGTCCTTAATATGCCAAAAATAACCCAATCTGTTAGAATATCCAAGAATACACTTTCTCAGAAAAATTCATCTCCAACATGGAATTGTCTGGCAAAAAACATATGCCACACTTGGTATAATGAGCTCCTTTCAGGTCTTACTCTGCTTGGTGGTGAAACTGAAATTGACAAGTTATTTAACTAGATATAAAGAGTGTCTTACGCCTTACGGCTACCTGCAGCAAGTTTAAGAGTGAATCTTTGCCGGCTGAAATATTATGTAGACATTGCGGCAATCTCATAGGGCTTTAGTTTGAGGGAGCCTACCAAGCTAAGACGAGATATGGACATGTGTACATCAGGCACTCTCCTCAACAGAAAGTACTTGCTTTGATGGTGTCACGTCGATTCATTGTGATAATGGATATTACTGAGCTCGAAGCCTACTTAGCAAGGGGGTTTGAAACAAATGATTCTGGGAGTTTAAAGTACTTTACTAGAGTTTGGAGTACTTTCTGGGGACTGAAGTAGCATTCTCAAGGAGAGGTACTTCAGTTTGGAGCAGTAGTATACCCTCAATCTCCTTAATGAAACAAGTATGAGTGTTTTGTCGCCATTATGATACGCAATAGAACAAAATCTGGGACTTGGAGAAGACTATGATGGTGTAAGAGCTGTAAAGGAAGATACCAGAGGTCACTCGGACAATTGATTTTCTGTCTCATGCGCGTTCTACATTGCTTTTGCTGTAGGAGTGGTAAAGTCCGTTTATGCTTGCTCCATAGGATCTGCATGGAAATTGTCAGTCAAAGAAGAGTACCCTGAAAGGTTTTTTTTTTTTTTTGAGACAGACGCGCATAACTTACTCTAGTGGGCAGCAACTTAGAGAATTGAAGGGAAATTAAGCAACCTGTTATTGCAAGGTCTAGTAGTAAGGCAGAGTTCGAGTTTGCAGGTTGACTGGGTTTAAATCCTTGTTATAGGAGTTGAAGATGCATCTTGCAAGGCCAGGAGGTTATTTTCATAACAAGAGGCAATCACTAAAAGCACTCAGAACTGATTGCAACATGATAGCGCTAACCGCATTCTGGTTGACGAACATTTGTGTACTGCTTTGGATAGGACTCCTTTGTCAAGGCAGTTGATCAACTCGCAGTTATTTTAATAAGGTAGTTGCGGGTGCATTGGTGCGTTGCTGCTAGGGATGCTGAGAACGTACGGTTTTTTGTATAAGCCTGATGGCGAGTCTTAGTTAGTGGTGTTAAATTTCTGTCAAATGAGGGTAAACCTTTTGGTGCAAGTAAAGATGTTCATCAAGTTCATAGAAACTAACACCAGTGATATTAACACTCTTTCCATGGATAAACATAAGTTGCTATATTTTGCAACTTGCCACCCACATGTTGTAGTTAATGAAAAAAGCATCGTAGTAGTTTTGGACTCTCTTAAAAATCTAGGCTGGCTGGAACATCTTTAATGGTTTGGCATGTGTTCGATGGTCTTTCATTTCATGATATCTCTGGTATCATGACTTTCTGTAGTGTGTAATGTAGATTGCTACATGCATAATATGGGGTGCAGTGCACTTTCCTCTTGTGGAGTGATCTTAAATAAAGTAGGATCTGGTCGTGGTGATATTTGTGGCGCCCTCGACAAAACCTTAATATCCATTGAAGAGATTTTTTATCCTACGCTTATATTTCTGGTATAACTCTCTTATTAGGGACTAAATTTACAAGAACAAGCCTATAGCCTTCAAGCAATTTGGGTAGTCGCATGATTGTAAATAGCAAATAGTCGGAAAACAAGAGTTTCTAAATTACAGTAAACAGGGAAAAACGATGTGTTTGTTAATCTTAAAAACCAGCTTCACATGGAAGTTTTTAGGATGCGTGTTTCTTAGTCCAAAAAATTATTGTAGTAAGAATAGTTACCGTAAAATCAATAAGAAACTTTCATTTACTGCTCTTGTGATTGATTGCGGTGCAAGGGACATACCATCACCTTTCCTCTTCCTAGCTAATTGGCCATACTTCCAAATTGGACGTGTGGGCTAACATAAACTTCGCTTTAAAACTGTGAAATGTTTATTGGGTTTTAAAATATTGTGATTGAATCGTGTTCAACCTTTTATTTGGCTCATGCAGCGATAAGTTTGTCGTTTCTAACTTTTTTCTGTTGAATCAAGCCTACAGAGAAATTTCCAGCCTTATTTTCTTCTACTTCTGTTTTTGGGAGGTAATTACACCCTCCTGTTTCCTTATAGCAGAACTTTCTACTATTATGCAAGGGCCTTCATTTCTATTGACATGAACCTGATGATGCAGATTTCCATACTTCTTGCCCTGCCTCACTATATCAGTTTTTGCGCTTGTTGTAACTATTGCGTCTTTTTGGCTACCGGTATGTTGCCCTATGTGTCTAGCCTTCTTCATTTGTGTACTAGATCTCTTTAATATGCTTCCTTGTCATTTCTGCCGGTTTATTATCTCAATTTTCTTATTTTAAGATATTTTCCCTATTTCGTCAATAGTACTTAGATTGAGCATTGGGCTAATTCCAAAACTGTGCCCTAATGTATACATGATATCCGGCTTGAGTACCTCATGTTTTGAACGTACCAAATTAGCACCTCAGCTGTTTCTTCAATTCATCTTAGTACGCCGTTAGGCAAAGCGTAACAGATGTTAAAAGTTCTAGGAGCAAAACTGTCAATCTTAAACAGCCCTTTTTAGCCTCTATTGAATATTTTGCTTGCTTTTTGTCTGTGTAAAACACTTTTACCTCTCTTGAGGTTTTCATTTAAAAATACGCTCGACCACCTTATAGTGGTGATCTTAGTTGCATGGACAGCTGATAGACGTGGAAGTGGGTGTAAGGTTCCATGGTGGGAGAGTCACTACTATAATAGGTTCTTTGGTGGGAGCAGGAGCAGGTGCGAGATTCGGTAGCGAGGTTCCAGGGTGGAACCGTGAGTAAGATTGAAGAATCCTGCAAATAAGGTTTTCATAATGACTTTGTGCTCCCCTATATTAGGTTTTAATTGACAACATCACCATTGTAAGTACATTTCTTCCTTGTTCTCTTGGGTTTTCGTTTTATTTTTTGTCCTTCTTTGACTTTCCCGTTTCTTTTTGCTCTTCATGTTCAACATGACCAGCCGCATAGCCACCACCACTCAGAGCCAAACCCACTACTACCACTAGCCCATCACCAATCTGTTTTATGACCATAGCTATCGTATGGGTCAAAGGGGCCACCATACACGAGCCACCTCCACAGTGCAAGCTCTGACTCTGAGAGCTTGCCACCACCGACCACTTCCTCTGCCGCACCTGGGATGTCCTCTCCGTTGCCTTCTCCATAAACAATCATCATATCTAAACCTAAATGACTGTTTGATCAAGGTTTTTAAAATAATAACTCTGTTAATGGCCCACCAGGTGTCGCGAGCACCTATACCCGTTTGTGTCTGCGCCATTTTATCCCCATCAATAACATCCCCTGCCACCATGCCATAGTGAGAGTGAGTGAAGATGCAAAAAGGTTTCTACGAGTTAGCAAAGTGGGTGACTTGTTATCTTTGTTAAGAATTTGGTTTTTTTTTTTAATAAACAAGCAAACGTGAAGCTCCTTGTGGTAATAATCTGTGGCTGCTGGCACTAATGGGTAAGGTAGTGTGTTGGCTATCGAGGCGGTGGTGGCGGCCTGGTCGGTATGTCACACGGTGGCGCCACTGGCAGTAATAATGTGTGGAGCAACATATTTTGGAGATGATGCTTAGCAGCGGTGATGATGCCATGATGGTGAATTAGTGGTGCTCGTGGAGTTGGCGGTGATAGTGTGCGGTGGTTGTGTAATTGGTGGTGCCAGTGCTGCACTGTCGGTTGTATAAGTGGAAAAAGGGTGGAATTATGGTCGAATAAAAGAAGGAATTTATTGAAGTTTCTCATAGACGCCAAAGCTGCCCCTAAACTTCTATGCCGGTTTTGCTTTGTCTAACTTCTGACTAACTTGGGTCCAAAATATAGTTTGAGGTATTTTCGTTACGTTTCAAACATGAAGTACTCAAGCTGTATTTGATGTATACTTTAGGGGACAATTTTGAAAAAGTCTAGAAACATATACAATTAAGCATCTAAATTACGTCAAAAGGTGCATATACTTGATGAGGACAACCATTAATGCACCAATCTGTATTGCTAGTATCTTTATATTATCAAAATTTCTAGTTCGGAGGTTAAATCATGCGGTGCGATGGTATGACAATAGTGGTGCTGCAAAAAAGTGACAAGCGGCTTCTCATTTGAGCTGCCCCATTCAGTTTGTACTTCAAACATGTAGCCAAGCCTACCTGTGTAGCAAGGGTAGTTCAAAGCCCCACTGACCAACAGACTGGGGAAAACCACCAGACTGGACCGAATCTACTCCCGTCTCGTCAATTGACAAGATCAACCCCATTCAACTATGTATTTCGCACTTCCAGCTGGCCTACCTGGCTGGCAAGAATATCACAAAGCTTCAAAGCCCCACTAACCAACAGAGTGGGATACCGCTTAACTGGATCAAACCTACTCCCACCTCAGCCAATTGACTGGATCAGAGAAAGAGGGAGGGTGGGACTTGAGTTTGTTGTGGTGTTGCTGTTGCATATCGTACTTCTCATTATAATCAAGTTAATTTGTTCACAGTTTTTAGAAACTTTTAGGGCCATTGAAATATGGGTGTAGCTGATTGGGTTACTTTGTGTACTGCCCTAAACCATCGCTGGAGCCAATTACGCACCAGAGTCTTGACTGATACCTTGACTTTGAACCATGAGTTGATTTATTAATTATTATATGATTAGCACACAACACCACTTTGTTGCGCAGGCATCTTTCCAAGGTTGTATAGAGTCATGAACCACGATCTTACATGCCGCAGACATATTAAGCATTATTAGAGTGTACAGTAATATTCAAGAAAGGTTAGTATGGTACTATAGTTAGACATACTGCAGTGCACGGTTGAAAGACATATTCATGTGGAACTTATTAAAAGCATTCAAGACTTTAAACTCTTTGATCCAAAACGAAGCAATGAAAAATAAAAAGTGATTGATATTGTGATTGTCAATCTCTCAATCACTTCTTTTTTTAACTTGAGGTTATAGTTATTGAAGTTGACAGCAGCGGAAGACAAAGTAAGTGCAATTTTGCTGCTATCTGAATTCTGCCTAGCTCTGAATAATTTTTGCTTATTCATATCTTTTTTTTTTCTTTTGCCAAAAACAACGTCTTGTATGCTGAATGGTACAATGCTGCAGTTTTCTGGAAGAAACATTGCAGTTTGTTATATTTATTTTCATGATTGGCCTTTGTCTTTTTCTTTTTCTTTCTAACGGTGTGGCTATAGAACTATTGCGGATAATTGAAGAGCAGAAAAGTAGAACCGAGGGAAAGTTAGGAGGGGTAGTTAGGAGAAATGGTGAACGTGTACTCGACTGAAGTAAGATGTCTTCCTAGGAAAAAAGAAAGGGGAGTTTTATGAGTTTAATCTGCCACTTGTTAATGAACCTCGATAATATTTGCAAGAAAAGGTTAGAAGCTGAAAAATGGTCTATTCTCTTCCTTTCTTTATGGGCCGACAGAATTGAATGGATAAATTCGGTGGGCAGATAGAGCACTGTCATCTCTCCTCTTGTGTTCCCTTTACTGTCCTGTACATGTGATGAAGGCAACACCCGTCGGAGAAAGACATGCATATTGCTACATTTATCGGTAGCATTGTAGTCAGTATCTCAAGATACTAAGTACGGTTCTATATATGTCTTTCTCGTACCAACAGGTACTAGTTGAAGTGATGAATCCTTTTTTTCCCTTTCCGTTTATCCACTCTCTGACAGCAAGTTAACAGTAACATCGCTTCTCTTATTATTCAGCCTTCTGATTCTACCACAAGACAAATTCATCTTTTATATGTACATGCTTTCAAATTTCTAGAGCAGACCCAGATATTTAACTCTGTCAACGTGAAAAGATAGCAGTTTTATCAATGTAGAGCTTTCCTGCTTTCTGATGTATCTGTTTTTCAGTTTTATTATGCTTACCATGAGAATTGTACTGAGCCTAACTAGTTTCGTAATTTGTTTTGGAAAACTGCAGGAAACGTTGCACATGCACAATATAAAAAGCGTGCCATGTGATGACTTGTACGGCAATTTGGAGGCTGCTTCCTGCGGGTCTGAAGGTGATAAAAAAGAACACAAAGAAAGAGAATCGACCTCTATAGGCAGCCTTGTCACAAACTGGCCTTTGATGTCGTCTATATTAGTTTATTGTGTTTTCTCACTTCATGATATGGCGTATACAGAGGTAGGTTTTAATCTAACTCACTCTCTTTCATAGTTCCTAAAAAAATTTGCCTAATGAACTTCCCCACTAAATTTAATATCCAGATCTATGTGCTAGGGCTTTATGGAAGATTCCTTCCTGATATTTCTCAAAGAACAGATAGTTGTAGCAGATTTACTCTGTTATTTGCCTTTTTTACCTATAACCGCTACATTTCTGGAGACATTTTATTGTTAAAGTGTGCTACCTAGATTGAGTGCTTTAAGGAAATAATTTTTTCTTTCAATACCATGAAGGGCCGTAAATTAGCCGAGTACTTGGCTTGTCAGGGCGTTCTGCCACTCAGCTCATTCCAATTCGAGGTGCTCTCACGCTCGGTTCGTGTTTATGACGAGTCCAATTATCTTGTTCAGGAAAATTGATAAGGCTCATGTTTGGCTCATTTAGAGCTTTAACTTTGTGTTAAAAAATCTTGGCTCACTTAGCCAGCTCTCCAAATATCACCCAATGAGTCACAAATCGGATTCAGGGTTTCAGAATTTCGAAGGTCTCAGACGAGGGTAGACACTTATTTTTAGAGAGAGATGAGGTGAGAACTGGAGATGTGTGTGTGTCTGTGAGAGAGAGAGAGAGAGAGAGAGAGAGAGAGAGAGGAGAGAGAGAGAGGGAGAGAGAGGATGGGGGGAGAGAGAGAGAGGATAGGGGGGAGAGAGAGAGAGGATAGAGGGGGAGAGAGAGAGAGTACGTGGCTTGTCAGGGCGTTCTGTGACTCGGCTTGGTCCAATTCGAGTTGCTCTCGGGCTTGGTTCGTGTTCATGACGAGTCCAATTATCTTGTTCAGGAAAATTGATACGGCTGATATTTGGCTCGTTTAGAGCTTTAACTTCGTGTTCGTTTTGATCTCGGCTCGCTTAGCCAGCTCTTTCATATCCCGCAGATATGAGTCAGAAATCGGATTCAGGCTTTCAGAATTTCGTAGGTCTCAAACGAGGGTATAGAGATGAGGTGAGGGCTGGATGCGTGTGTGGGAGGGAGGGAGGGGGGAGAGGGAGGGAGGGAGGGAGAGGGAGGGAGAGAGAGAGAGAGAGAGATTGGGGTCTGGGGTAGAGGGGGAATGGGGTAATCCTCCAAGCACTTCACAGTGGCCGATAGCTTCTATGCCTGATGGATCAAAAAAGAAAGAAAAGAATTCTCCTTTGTTTTTCCTCTTGACTTGACGCTTTAAATGACTTGTTTGGGTGGCTAGCTGTTTGGATACAAGTAAAATCGTACACTATTTGCGTCTAGGAATAAGAAATGTATTTATGGTTATTACGTGAAATAAAATGATAAAGAACTAAACAAGTTTGAGCATGAGCTGGCTCATGAAAAGCTTCAATGTATACAAACTCGGCTCATTTAGTAAATGAGCTAATCAAATACTCATGAACAAGCCTTTAATAAGTCAAACAATGAGCATGTTGATGAACGGCACGGTTCGTTTACAGTCTATAACATCATGAAACTTATGAGGTCATGAGATATATATCAAGTCCGTCTGCTTATTGAAAAGAATGTGACTTAAGAAAGAAAGAACCAGTTAACAGGTATCTGCATGTTGGGCGCACATCTGATTGATAGTTAGGGCTATTATTATACTCATGGAGCTGATATTGGTTCTATCTACATAATTGTGGTGCTTGCATTCACTCAATGTACTTTATTGTTTTGTTTTATTTATTTTTCTTTAATGTCTCGTGTTATTTAGATATTCTCATTATGGGCTGTAAGCCCTAGAAAGTTTGGCGGCTTGAGTTATACAACTGAGAGCGTTGGCGAAGTTCTTGCAATTTCAGGTATAATTGTAAACGGTGTTACTCGAGATATAAGATATGTCATGATTGAAAGAACTGAACTTAGCATCAGAGTCTCAAATACTTATGAATATGTTCTTTAATTGAATTGTTCTCTGTGCTTTTTTAGTACGTTTTCTACTAGGAGCTCTAACTGTAATCTCAGCTATATTTATTGATCTGAGCAAAGATACGACTTATTTGGGAAAAAAAGCCTTTTGTCAGAGACACCGTACCCTACCATTACTTACAGTGTCAACTACTACACCTTGGTCATTAAAGATTTTTTGTAGTTAGGATTATGTTTAGGTACTGCCTCTTCTTCTCCTGGAAAAATGCAAACTGTTGAAGTTTATCTAGCTGCCATCTTGTTGAAAACAACATAAGTTAACATGCTCCTGCTTGAGATTCTAATGGTAAAAGTGATGGACGATTGAAATATGTGACTCTTTTTTATATGAAGCAATTCTTTTTAGGTAATTTCTTTTTGTGATTCCATAAGGAATTTTAGGGTCTTTCTTAGTCAACTTCTATTATGTTGCTGCATTTGTTAGATAGAACTCTAGAAGGTCTTGAACTGTTATGCAGTGTAATGGGGCGTATGGAAATAGCAATAACTGTAACTGTTGAAATAACCGACCTATTGATCAACAAAATTTCAATATTTATTGTGGATGCGGGCAGTTACTTTTCATCCATCTAGTCCAACCGCATGGTTTGAAAAGTCGGCTGAGTCACCGACTTTGGCCGATCTGAAAGCTTCTGAAGTACCAAAATAAATTAGTATGGGGACAGTGGGTCCACTTGTCTCAAGCCTCTTGTCGTCTAAAGTACCCAACCAGAATACCATTTATCAGAACTTAATGCTTAGCAACGCACAAACAAGCTTTAACCAAACTGCAGAAGACCACAGGAAAACCAAACTTAGAGAGTAGGACCCTGCAACCCCCCCCAAAAAAAAAAAAAAATTCCAATTCAAAGCTATTTTAAGTTAGACTTCGACAGCTGTCTGAGGGGGACCTCTGTCCAGGTGGTAGCTATGAACTAGCTCATGGTGTAGCAGGATGTTCTCATGTAT
>JAVXUP010002622.1:0-118893 GCA_033070095.1 Escallonia herrerae | reverse complement strand
TTATATATATATATATATATATATATATATATATATATATATATATATATATATATATGGGAGCTGATCCGTTGATAGCGCTAGCAAAATGGGAGATCTTGCTAGCGCGATCTGACCGTCCATCCCGAAGGGATGGACGGCCCAGAT
This sequence comes from Escallonia herrerae, assembly GCA_033070095.1. Lineage (NCBI taxonomy): Eukaryota > Viridiplantae > Streptophyta > Magnoliopsida > Escalloniales > Escalloniaceae > Escallonia > Escallonia herrerae. Next base: position 118,746 of record JAVXUP010002622.1, on the reverse strand, counting down.
CGCGTATTTTTGCGGCGCTGTCAGCAGTCCGCTACACAGTGTAGCGGACGACACTTTTTACCATTTTGCCCCTGCTCCCCCTCCGCTACACTGTCTAGCGGAGCACATAATTGGGCCCACGTGACTGTCGTCCGCTAGACAGTGTAGCGGACGACTGACACAGTCAACACGACTGTTACTTTGTCATTATCTTACCGTCCGCTAGACAGTGTAGCGGACCGTTTTTCCCTTTCTTTACTCCGAAACCCTTATTCATTCCTTCTAAACTGCTATTCATTCCTTCTTCTCACAATTCTTCTAGCGGCGTTGGCAAGTAGATCGGCGCAATTTCTTCTCAAGAAATCCTTTATTCGACGAATCAATCACGTAAGTTCACAAACCAATCCTTTATTTGTTCATAATCTAGAGTTGTTATCGCGGCTTATGCATGATTTTGAATGTGTGCGCGGTGCATTGTGCTAGCGTTTGTCAATGTATCTATACATATATATAGATTATATATGTGTATTGCGTATTATTTGTTCATGTGATTTCACTTGTAAAATCCCATTCCGTGTCTGTTTGTATCTATGTACATTGCATATACACAGCATGTGAACTTATGTGAGTATTATCTGATCACATGCTAGCGTTGACTGTGCTAGCGTTGTATGTTTGAGAATGTTTACGCTTCCAACCTTGCCGTTTTGCATAATTTCAGTTGCAAAAAATGGATTTCAACCCTGGACCAGAAGATCCGTCCGTATTATACGACCAAGCAAACCATATCAGTACGCTCATATGGGATGGTGGAGTAAGATACTTATTTTATCAACTTTGTTATTCTTGGGAACGTTGTATATCGTTTAATTTGCTTAAATTGTATTTATTAATTCGTAGGAAAGAGCACTTCTCAACACGGTAGAAGTATCCGATAATTTTAAAGAATGGAAATTGAACAGAACCCAGAAAAGATTACTGCGTGGGATTGGGTTTGGGATTTTCACGCATGGGCAGATCTTTCAACAACTTGACCGGCACTTAATAGGTGCCCTTGTTGAAAGGTGGAGAAGTGAAACGAATACGTTTCACTTCCCTCTCGGAGAGCTGACAATTACCCTAGAAGATGTAGGGTTCATCTTAGGGTTACCGGTGACGGGGCGGCCGGTAATAGCTCCTCCGTCGGAAGCAACGAATAAGAGGACCGCTAGGGACTTCTTTACTTCGATACCCCAGGATCAATTTAGCACTGGGGGTATCAAGTTGAAATGGTTGGTAGATACCTACAAGGTTCTGCCGGATAACTACACGGATCAGATGCTTGTGCTGTACACACAAGCTTTCCTCTTGTGGGTGATGGGGGCAATTCTGTTCCCAACAACGTCGAAGAATACCGTCAGCGTCAAATATTTACCGTTGTTGGGTAACCTGCTGGAGGTTGGGGATTATGCCTGGGGAGCCGCAACTCTTGCGTACCTCTACCGAGCATTGCACAAGGCAACGAGGCCCGACTCCAAAGCGATATGTGCATGTCTCTCGCTATTGCAGGTATATCATACAATTCTTGATTACTCGCTCGTTTCTTTTTTTTTGGGTTGAATTGACAATAAAATTTGACGATACTTTATTTAATTTGTCTTTGCTCTCAGGTGTGGTCTTATGAACACCTTGCTACCGGCGCACCCACGCGTAGGGACGGAACCGATAATGTGTGGCCTCGGTTGTGCGCCTGGGAGTACAGCCGGAAGGACAGCCACTACCAGAGGAGAGACGATCCCCATCACAACATTACGTACTATCGGGGGGAGCTCGACTCGTTATCTCCTGGCCAGATGCGATGGGCACCGTACAAACATTTGGCGCGACGGGTGGGAGAGTCGTTCGTCTTCACGCTCTCTGGGTTGCAACGCACACCCCTGATCCACTTCGAGGTCGCAGAGTGGCAGCTGCCAGATCGCGCTATGCGCCATTTTGAGTGCCTGCAGGGGTTGCCAGCCGGCGCGCCGGATATGAGGCTTAACAGGAACCCACCGGGTGTCCCTCGGTTTGGCAAGGCAAATGCGCACGACTTGTGCGCACGAGAACTTGAGGTTTGGGATTCCTGGCAGGACACGCTGGCGGCCATTGTGTCGGAGCCTGACCCCGTGATCAGCATCGAACAGTACAATGGGTGGTACTACCGCATCACCCGGAGGAGAGTAGCTCCAGTAAGGTTTGAACGCGGGGAGAAGTACCACCCTAGGGGTCAGATCGATGAGCACATGGCATACAATCTGGTAAGTTGGCCAATAAGTGCTTTAATTGAACTTGATGATTCTAACTGTGTATGAAGTTACTTATTTATTATCTCTCTGGATGTAGGTTAATGCCTCGTTCGCCTTCTTCCAGAAGTTGCGCGAGCGGAAGGATTTGGTGGATGCAATGGGCGAGGAGCTTCGCCAACAGGCTGATGCGTTGGCGTATGGCTGCGGGAATTTTTTACACCAAGCATCGGGCCAGCCTTCCGGCGTCAGCCCGGGAATGGGTTATCCGGGGTGGCAGCCCCCATATGTGAGCGAGGGATACACCGATCCCTCGGGACAGACTTCGGGAGTGAGCCAGGGATATGGTGGTCCCTCTGTACCGGGAATGGGTGGTGATTGGGGACAGCCAAGCACCATGGGCCAGGCTCAAGCGCCGTGGGAAGACTACAGTGTGCCCTCCTTCTCTTTGCTATTGGACTCGGAACCCCAACCCTTCTCTCAGAGTCAAGTCACGCAAGACTGGGGTTTCGGACACATCAGTCTGTCGGAGACACTGCCCATTGTCCCGTGGGCAGGACCATCTACTGCCGAAGGAGGGCAATATCCCCCGGTCGACCCCCCGGAAGGAGTGCAATATCCCCCCGTCGACCCCCGAGGGCAATATCGCAAAGGGCATCCAGTGAAGCCCCTAAAGCCGCATAAATGCCAAATAATCAGAGAGCGTTATTTTAGCGGCTTCCCCCGGGACAAAGCGTTGTATAGTGTGAATCATCCGGAGGGCATGGATTACACTTGCGAGTGGGGAGAAATGGCCTCCCTGGCTCCGGGGAGTTGGTTAGACAACGGTGTCATCTCCACATACGTGGAGATTCTGAAGGAAAGGGGTCGGGAGCGGCTGAACGAGTACCCGGCCGTTTTTTTGGTTGATGCCTTTTTTCATAGCCTCCTAGTGTCTGAATGGCATGAGTGGGTCGAGCAAAGGCGGAAGAAAAAGTTGAGCCAGTGGAGACCGTCCGCTAACCTACGAGCGTATCTTGCTAGGGATAGTCCAGTGAGCGCAAGTGTTGCCGACGTGTTTCTAATCCCATTTTTAGGGGAAAGCCACTGGTACTTGGTTTGCTATGAACCGGTGGAGAAAGTCGTATCGGTGATCGACAGTCTCCACGACGATACCGCCCACATGCCTGTGCTGCAGATGTACAAAGCCCAGTTGGACTCAATGGTAATATTACGATTGTTGTTTAACAGTTATTGTAACTTGGCATAAATGTTAACTCGTGTCTTACGCCGTTTTGTGTTTCTTGCAGAATATATTTTGTGCAATGGTCAATGGTATCCGTGGTAACCCTGTACCGGCGCGGCCAAAGCTCGATTGGCGACTGAAGAAGAGGAGGCCCAAGCAACGTAACACTTCGGACTGCGGCGTTTTCCTTTGCATGTACATGGATTACATTTGCCGGTCCGAGAGCCTCAAGGCGGCGGTGTGGAGCCAAGCAGAAGTAGACACCTTTAGATATAGAATGGCTTGGCAAATTATGAAAGGCCGGCCTAGAGCGGTTAGGTTTATTGTAAATCCGGCTAATGCCGAGAATCCCTCCCAACATGATTCCCCCAGTTGACATTGTACCATTACACTTTATTTTTTTTAATAAACTATGATTATTTAGAAAGCTCTCATTGATTTGTGTTGAAGATTATTGATTGATTGTTTTGTCTGATTTCCGTTGAAGATGATTTGAGTTTGGTTGATTGAAAAGCAAAATCTGTCCGTTAGACAATGTCGCGAAAAAGTGTGGGGGAAGTGAATTTTCTAAGTGTTGTGTGAAAAAGTGTGGGGGAAGTGAATTTTCTAAGTGTTGTGAGGCATTCTGCTGGCCCGTCCGCTAGACAATGTCGCGGACGGTGGGGGTGGGAAAAAGGCATTCTGCTGGCCCGTCCGCTAGACAATGTCGCGGACGGTGGGTGGGGAAAAATGCATTCTGCTGGTCCGTCCGCTAGACAATGTCGCGGACGGTGGGTGGGGAAAAATGCATTCTGCTGGTCCGTCCGCTAGACAATATCGCGGACGGTGGGGGTGGGGAAAAATGCATTCTGCTGGTCCGTCCGCTACACAATATCGCGGACGGTGGGGGTGGGGAAAAATGCATTCTGCTGGTCCGTCCGCTAGACAATGTCGCGGACGGTGGGTGGGGAAAAATGCATTCTGCTGGTCCGTCCGCTAGACAATGTCGCGGACGGTGGGGGTGGGGAAAAATGCATTCTGCTGGCCCGTCCGCTAGACAATGTCGCGGACGGTGGGGGTGGGAAAATTTTCCAAGTGTTGATAAGGCATTCTGCTGGCCCGTCCGCTAGACAATGTCGCGGACGGTGGGGGTGGGGAAAATTTTCTAAGTGTTGATATAAGGCATTCTGCTGGTCCGTCCGCTAGACAATGTCGCGGACGGTGGGTGGGGAAAAAGGCATTCTGCTGGCCCGTCCGCTAGACAATATCGCGGACGCTGGGTAGGAAAGGCCCGTCCGCTAGCGTTATGCAGTTTTAATAAATTGGCGTCCAAAGACAATGTATCTCAAACGGCACAATTAAGCGAGAAAAAATTTGGAAACATAATGAACATGTATACAATAAATTTGGTTATTATTAATAAATTAGGGTTCACATTGGGGGAAATAAATTTTTTCACAAGCGCTCCGATCAAAGATTACAACTTGAAAATCCCACCACCCAAGGTGTTCAAACACTACAAAGTCCCCGAGTTCGAGGCCATGCTGGCGCACGAAGACGTTCCAACCCTCTGCGAATTGCTTTTTTTGGGGTCGGCCGGGCTTCAGCTTGATTTCAACCTGCCAGGCCCCCTTGCGGCTATATAATCTTGAACTGTCATGAATTGTTGTAAATTGATTGGTAAAGGCTTCCGGTATGTCCTAACAAACACAATACAAAAAATAGGTTAGTTTTTAACCAAAAGATCAAACTTTTAACACACGAAAATACAGAGAAAGAGGGATGGGCTACAAGTTCATTCTCAAATCCCGGCATCATGACTTTGAAAAAGTGTTTGCCTGCTAGGTGCAAGTTGCCAATAAAATCGTAGGTGGTCTCCGATCCAGAAGCCATCGAGGTCGGCGATGAGGGGAGGACGGTGGTGTCGCCGGAGATGTGGGTCGCCGTAGATGGGGTAGCGGCTTGGGTTAGATGTTCGAGAGAGAGAGAGAGAATATAGCGGACTGATAAAAGCTATAGCGGACTGATAAAAGTTGTTGCCCATTTTGATTAATATGTAGAATAGGTTAGAGGTCCGCTACATTGTATAGCGGACATAAATGAAGACCAAAAGTTTTTCTGCGATGACGTCCGCTACATTGTATAGCGGACATAAATGAAGTCCAAAAGTTTTTCTGCGATGACGTCCGCTACATTGTATAGCGGACATAAATGAAGACCAAAAGTTTTTCTGCGATGACGTCCGCTACATTGTATAGCGGACATAAATGATAACCAAAAAATTAGGACTATGCATATCCGTCCGCTACATCAGAAATCGCTACATCAGAAAAAATAATTCCGGTATTCGGTTGAAAAATTATTAGAAAAAATTATTACAAATGTCAAACTTATATAAAAATTATTACAAATGTCAAACTTATACAAAAAATTAAAGGTCCACTGCAGCTTGTCCGTCCTCATCTTCGGCGTCATCTTCTTCCCCGTCTTGCAAACCCCCTGGACTTATCCCCAGTGCCTTGTAATGGTTCCGCTTGTCGTGGTCGGTCATTTTGTTGCACAATGCACACCTTCTCAGCTTTTTAGGTTGAGTTGCCGTTTCAATAGAGCTTTTCATCCGCGTAGATCTCTTGCGGCCTTTCGTTTGCGATATAATTGGATCCAAAGGCCGGATATCATTGTCGTCTTCCTCCCCCGGCTCGTCATCTTCTGATCCCGTCGTAGGCTCGGTGTCAACCGCATTGCTGACTGAAGCTGCTTCCAACTGGTCGACGATGGGCTCTTGCTGCTGAGCTACCTCGAGGAGATGTTTATATCCGACCATTGTAGCAGCACCCTTTACGGACAAACGGGTGAACATCGTCACCAGATGATTATACCGCAACGTCTCTGATTCTTCAAAGTCAGTATACGGGTGCTCCGGAAAGGAAATGGTACCGTGCAACCTGTTTGCACCTTTCGTCCACCGTGGCAGGACGTATTTATCGGGGATTGTCCTGATATTCTTCTGGGTGAAAAACCGCAGAATGTGTCTACACAGGATGCCATGGAACTCAAACTTCTTGCAAACACATGTCACCGAGTCCGTCAATGTGTCGTGGCTCACCGTATAAATTCTGCGCAGCTTCTCAGGGACGAGGTCATTCACGAGCGAATAAACCTTGTACTCACGCGTAGACATTTCTGCCACCTTGTTTATACTGTATCGTCCCGATTTTTGCAGCTCTACTTGGTATAGCAAGAAGATCTCCTTCGTATAGACTTTGGCACCGTTCAGCTCCAGCGGGGTCTCAAGCAACCTTCTCCTTTGTTTGTACGTTGTTGCAAAGTCTGCAGCCCTTTCTTTTACGAACAACGAAGCAACCGCTTTTTGTGCGGATGCAACGAAACTCTTCAAATTGGTAGCTGTACCCACATAACTATCGAACGTGGCATTCATAGATTCACTCCTGCCCGTCGTTTTCATGCCCGCTGAAAAATACCTCCTCGTGTAAACGCCAATCCATTGCTCTTTGAGCTCGTACAAGTGCTGGAGCCACTCGTTGTCTTGCAATGAGTAATCCCGAACAAGCTTTTCCCACCTCTCCTCGAATTCCTCAATCGTTAATGACTTGGTAACGCACTTGTCAAAATCCTGTTTAAAGTCTGGATACTTTGCGTACACGTGATGCAGACGTTCAGGGTATTTGTTGCTTATGTGCCAAGTGCACAAGTTGTGTCGAGTATCTGGGAAGACGGTAGCAATAGCCTTCTTCATTGCCAAATCTTGATCGGTGATGATCACTTTGGGTGCTTTGAAGTTCATTGCTTCCAGCCACGTCCTAAACAACCATACAAAAGAACTCTCGCTCTCGTCCCTTAACAAGGCGAACCCGAACAGGATGGAGTGATAATGATGATTGACGCCCGTGAAAGGAGCGAACGGCATCGAGTACTTGTTGGTACGGTATGTGGTGTCGAAAGTCACGACATCCCCAAAATGCTTATAAGCTAGCCTCGAACGACCGTCGACCCAAAAAATTGTACTAACTCGATGCTCGTCGTCAAGTTTATAGTCGAAGGTAAACTGCGGGTCCTCCATCTGCATCCGTTTCAATAGGCTCATTGTCGATTGCGCATCATTGAGGTCATACGCGGCTCGTCTATGGGTTCGGACCGCGTTACGAACGTCTGTCGTGTTAAAGTTTAAATTTTGAATTCCCCCAGCCTGTTCAGCAAGAACATTAACAATCTCAGTAGGTCCAATTCGCGCATTGCTCATTGTGTGAATTAGGCTCCTCGCGACCTTACCCATCTTCTTGTGTTGATGCATCTGACTCACCTTAGAAGGAGTTACTAACGGGTGATTGTGTGCCAGTTCCAGGCTGGTAATAAGCCAATGATCTTGATTGGCTTTATAGCTTACGAACATCTTGACCTGGCAATTTGTGCGCTCAAAGCAGTCCCGTCTTCTACGCGAATATCCTATTTCGTCATCACTGTCATCATTGCCTACGCGTGTCTCATTTTGCTGTGGGTTTCTGCCCCTATGACACTCGTATAAGCGAGAGCATATCTTTTTTGTTACGTTGCTTGTTCTTGTAGTCTTTATTCTAATGCCAAAACCAACCCTCAATGAATACGCTCGAAAACATTCTTCAGCTTCTTCCAATGTTTGAAACGTTCGTCCTAGATACGGATCACTAGCATCTACGGGGACGTTGGAGCTCGACACGAAATCAGACATTGTGAAACAAGACCTGTGTAGAAATAGACTACGCTTAACAATCAAATGGCATTTCTAACTGAAAATATTACCTAAAAATTACCTTGGCGAATAGACCAATTTAGGATGACAAACATACCGTATGCATAATCTCTGAAAGTGTCTCCAAATTAACAATTATTAATTTATGAACATAACAAATTAAAATTACTAAGATAAATAGACGAATTCATCATGCCAAAAAATCGAATTAAACTATAATTTTATTTAGAGTTTACAAATTACACCTTTTTTATGAACATCATGTCTAGAACATCACAAATTGAAGAATAGAGTGACAAATTTCTAGAACATAAAAAAAAATCTATACGTTTTTGTCCAAACAAAATAAAATTATATTTTACCAGTCAATCCATAAAGAAAACTTCACCATTCGCAAACTTACCTTACTTGAGTGAAGCTAAGTTTTACTCGAAGCTTGAAGGGAGCTGAAAATGGAAGCGAGTCCGAAGGAGGAGAAGAAAATTGTAGCCGAAGGAGCTTGAGGAATTCCGACAACCCGTCGTGTGTAGAAATAAAGGTACAAACATGTGGTAATGTGTCAGTTGGGTCAGTCGTCCGCTACACTGTCTAGCGGACGACAGTCACGTGGGCTTCGATAATGTGCTCCGCTAGACAGTGTAGCGGAGGGGGTGCAGGGGCAAAATGGTAAAAAGGTCGTCCGCTACACAGTGTAGCGGACTGCTGACAGCGCCGCAAAAATACACGATCTGGGCCGTCCATCCCTTCGGGATGGACGGTCAGATCGCGCTAGCAAGATCTCCCATTTTGCTAGCGCTATCAACGGATCAGCTCCCTATATATATATATATATATATATATATATATATATATATATATATATATATATATATATATATATATATATATATATATATATGGAGCCGATCCCTGTCGACCGGTGGATAAATACTTATTTCTCCAACAAACCACTACTCTTTGTAGCGGTTGAACCTATTCCTTAAATAACCCAACCGCAACAAAGTGTTGCGGTTGGAATAATTGAGCCAAAAAGCCCAACCGCAACTAAAAGTTGCGGTTGGCATCATGAGTTTCAAAAGCCAACCGCAACTCTTTGTTGCGGTTGTGCCCCCTCCCACACTTGTCCTTTCCCCCTTCCCTCATGTGCCGGGAATTCCATGGTTTCATGGGATTTATAAATTCCATGGTTCTATGAGAACCCTAATTTTGACGCCCTAATTTATAAATCCCATGTGCCGGGAATTCCATGATTTGGAATTCAAAAGTGAAATTCATATATCAATTTGTAAGTTTCATCATTTGATATTCAGTATTCACCTTAGAAATAAATTCTAACTCCATAAATGGACTCAACGCTTGAGCACAGTACACCGTGCCACTCGTCTCGTCTGAAAGGTAAGCTAAAGGCCAAAAATGACTGTTACTAACACGATGATAAAAAAAGTTTTTATCTTTTTAACAAAAAGACTAAAAAGTCTACTGTCTACTTTGCTTTTATAGTTCTTTCATGTTACCCGACCTTCATTTCCTCCATTTCACTTACTATTGTTTTACAGTCGAAAAAGTAAGAAGCAATTACTTGAATGCCCTTTTTCCAACTCGAGGAATTCTTTTTCTATTGATTGAGTTCCATAATAGCGAAGTTACTAATTAGACATGGAAAAAGGATAAGGAACTCAGGCCCATGCTATTGAGGAGTAAATGGAACTCTGGCCCGGCCCATAGCATCCAGAGCCAAGACAAAATACAAGGGAAAATGGCGCCAGAAAGAGAGTACGGAGGAGAAGCATAAGGCTGCAGGTGAAAATTGTGGGAGAGAGAACAACTCTACCTCCTAGTATACTCACAAAAATTTAACACATAGAGAGAGAGAGAGAGAGAGAGAGAGAGAGAAGCTAAGGTCAAGAATGCCATTTCTGGCTGGAACCAAACTCGTCGCCGGTATCTTTCGAAAAGCAACCGGCGTCAGAAGCTCTGTACGCACAATATTTTGCTACTCTTTCTATTTTTAACCCTTTTTTGCTTGCATTAGGGTTTTCCGAAAATGGCATGAAAAGTGAAAAGCAAAAGAATCAGTTGAGACTTTCTTTGTTTCTGTTGGATTATCTAGCTTTCACCTTTTGAAGATTTTTTTAGGATTTTTTAGCTCTTTTTTTGCTTGCATTTGGGTTTTCCTGAAATGGCATGAAAAGCGAAAACACAAGAATAGGTTGAGACTTTGACATATCTCGCTTCCATTTTTTGCAAAATTTTAGGACATATTTTGTATACATAAACATTGACCCATTACCTGTTGTTTTTTACTTACATTAGGGTTTTCATTCCGAAAATGGTATAAAAAGTGAAAAGCAAAAGAAAAGATATTGAGACTTTGATATAGTTTCTTTGTTACTGTCGGATTATCTCGCTTTCACGTTTTGCAGATTTTTTAGGATTTTTTAGCTCTCTTTTGGCTTGCAAAATACAAGGGAAAATGGCGCTAGAAAGAGAGTACGGAGGAGAAGCATAAGGCTGTGGGTGGAAATTGTAGGAGAAAGAAAAACTCTACCTCCTGCTTTCCTCACAAAATTTGATACACACAGAGAGAGAAGCTAAGGTCGAGAAAATCTAACTGTAAGGGTGAATACAAAAAGCAATAGTTGGCGAAGAAGCTCACTTTTTTTTTATAGGTAAGCAATTCTAAGAGAAGGCGATGAAGAGATGTTGCTTAGGGCTGTGGCATAACAACCTGTCGTGGCAAGACTTCTTATTGGAGCGAAAGTCATCAACTATAAGGGTGGTACTTTTGGTAGGAATTATGAGCCTCCATTTCATGGTAAAACCCCTGCCTATTTTAGCTTGGTTACTCGATATGAGAAGCATTAAGCTCAAAATCTAGTCCTAATAGTGAAAAATTATGGGTGCCATGTCTGGGGCCTTAATGGATACATTTTATATAAAGGAGGCACGGGTAGTTACCGTGAAGTGCTGGGTGTCAACTTCCATCTTGTGTATCTAATAGTGCGTGACTACATTACAGTACTCACTTTAGAACTCTTTAGTATCTTTTATGCCAGCACAATATTAACTTCCTATTTTCACGGTCTTAGACATACCTAAGTTAGTATTAACGTCCTATTGACAGGCTCTTAGAAAAACCAAAGCCAAACGTGCAGCACTTAGCAATCTTGAGCTCCTGCTAAAACGCTAAGTTAGCATATTCCTTGCGCTAGACAACAACAAGAGTTAGATATAGAACAAAGGATATAGAACAAAGGATAAAAGAGAGTCTGGGAGAATGTTTGAACTATTGCGTAGAGAGATTACAATGGTTAGAGAAAGCTTGGGAATTAGGCCAAGTGATGGCCTTACCTATTTATATATGGCCACTCCCTAAAGGGGTGGTGGTCGTCTATTTGATCCTAAGGTTTTAATTAAGTATCTAGAATTCTTCATAGGAATATTTAGATATTTACATGCCTTACAACTCTCTAGAATTCTCTATTATGTACAAGAAGAAGTTTTAGAGAAGTAAGGAAGATTCTGGAAACTATCCTAGTAAGTTGTCATGTCGTATCTATGTAAGCGCCATGGCACAACGTCTAAAACTAGTCTCGTTTTATCGGTGCGCGACACTATTCTCCCTTTCAATACGTGTATGAGACTTATAACTTTGGATTAGTATTTTTGCAATCCAAAAATAGGAAGAGTTTACACGCGCCATTCTGACTTCCTCACCTCGTCGAATACTCACTCCCGCTAACCCTTCTGTCTTTCCACAAAAAGTCATCGATCCCCAGTCCCCACGGTGCTCCTCTATTCACCAATGACTAAACTTGAAGAGTGGTAAGGTCCAAGGTGCGCTTTTTTTTTGTTTTTGAAATTGCATCAGCGTTAAAATTGCATCAGCTATTTCCCATAAACAATGTTTAGCAATATGTATCAAACATCCACTACAAAATTAGCAGAATTATTAGGAAGATACAGTATTGAAAATGAAAGGATACTAATTACTGAACAAATGATTTCTAAAAATGATTTCTTTTGTTGTCCCTTACAGTTTTAACGTTTATGCTCTATGATTCGCATCAGTTGGAAAAGCAACACATTCATCTGTCTTTTCTGTGCGAAGGTTCTTAATTAAGATGCGTAACATACAAAAGTCATAAACTTTTGATTTCTGGTATAGTATCCGCAGATAAACTCATCATCCTTTTCCGGTTTCTGTTTCCTGTTGTAGTTCATTATACATAGCTACAAGCTTAAGCTCTTGTGAGCTTCTTTGCAGCATAGCTTCTTGTTAATTGTTTGACCATACTTAGCAAAACTTAGCAAGTTGGTAACCATTGCATGTTGGGCATGAGTGCTGTGGGTCTGGGTGAGAATTACCTACTGTTCCAACAGTCTGCATTTCCTTCACCCGGACCTCACCATGCTGGCCAACCTAAGGATTATAAGGAAATGAATTATTGAACTCATCCAAATAGTTGTACCACCAAGCCCTAGTTGAAGTGTATTTCTCCTTTTTTTTTAGCACAAAAATTCATGATATCTAACACTTTCAGTATCTTTCTCATCCATCTAAGCACTAGCGATATTATCGAATAGAGTGGCACATGTTACATATAACTTTTGCTCTATTGTTTCAAACTTTCATTCCTATTGCGTTAATAGAGATGGTAACAAACAACTAAAGGAACCACGCTATCTGTAAGCATTTTTGGTATTAATTTTTTAAAAAACAGAGGTATGTTTGGTTGACCAGTTATTATTTTGAGTTTTTGCCATTTCTTTTTCTTAATTTTCCATTTTTATTACAATTGCATGTTCCTCTCCAATACAACCTAGCCTACAATCTTCAAAGCACCACCAACTCCATCAAACTCGCACTACCACCACCACCAACCCCCCATAATCAAATTCACAACTCCACCACCGTCAATTGCAATTTGAGTCTATAAAGAAACCTTTTTACATAAAAATTGAAATTGGTTTATTTTGAAAAGATAAGCTTTTGCATAGAGCAACAAAAAGCGAGACTACAGTGGAATGGCAACAATTGGTAGATCCGTGGGTGGCGATGGTGCTGGGGTGGCTAAGGTGGGGCAAATTTATTGGTGGCGACGGTGCTCAGGTGGCGACGGTGCGTGAGGTCCCATTAGTTGTCGATTGTGGTGGGATCGCAGTGGGGTTACGACGGTGCTGGGGTGGCTATGGTGGAGCAAATTTGTAAGTGGATATGGTGCTCAGGTGAAGGCTGTGCGTGTGGTCCTATTAGTTGTCGATTGCGGTTGGGTCGCAGTGGGTTGTGACAGTGGGTTGAGGTCTGGTTAGTTGTTGAAGGCAAAGGGGTGGCAATGGTAGGAAAGATCCATGGTTGTCACTAGCAGTAGGCTGGCAGTGGCGGGACAGATTTGTGGGTGGTAATGGTGGGAGTGTGGAAATGATGAGGCATATCTGCAGGTCGCTATGACAATCAGGTGGCAACCGTGGGGCAGTTCAGTGGTGGCGCGATGGTGGGTGGCGACGGTAGGGCAATATGTAGGTGGTAACAGTGGTAGATTGCGGTGGGTGGCGAGCCTACTAGTGGTGGTAGTTGGCCTTAGAGGGTAACTTATGGCAATGGTGAAAATGATGAACGGAGCAATGTGTTTTGGGAAAATGTGGGTAGCTAATTGCTTCTAGTGAAGCATGGAAGTTGGATTTCAAAACAAAAATCAAAATCAAAATCAAAAATCCAAAACAACAATACGGAGTTTTCAAAAATAATTTCAAATGACATCTATGGTTCATTGACCTGGGTCTATCCATATATAACGAGTGTGCATAGTCAAAAGGTTCAATCCTTATTGGTCTACCAACCATGATTATCAATGAAAGGAGTGGTTCGACCTGCACATTCATCAATCTAATTTCAAAATCATGTTTAAGCATTCTCGTTCTTTATCTAGAATATTTTCAAACAAAGTTGGTAAAAAATCTAGACTTGTACGGTTCATTAGAAGTTACTATGAAAGTAGTTGAAAGAATAAATTGGTCATGACTTGCATGAGATCATCCCAGCAAGTTCCTAGATCAGTCAGTGTAACACCCATGTAAGACAAAACTACAAACCGTTTATCATTTTACCAAGAATTTCCTGCAAGCATATTTTCAACCACCTTGAATTAAATAGGTCAGGCCAGATGTGTCATTGTTTGCACTCGACAGCAAATTCACACTCAATTTCTGGGCAAAATGCTATAATTGATTCAATGTGTGGATTCTTTTTTTACTCTTTGAGAACTTCTCTAAAAATAAAAACCAGAACTAAAACAGAAAGAAATTGAATAAGGCCACAAAGATTTTTGTTTTCCTGATGTTGATGAGGCCTTAAAGGTACAAGGTCTCAAGTTTAAAACCTGCAATTGAAATTGCAATTGATTGGCAGCAAAATCAATACATTAGAATAAAATAAAATAAAAACTTAAATCTAAGTCTTGATTTGTTTGGAGTGTTGAGTCGTATCCTTATAGTACAACAAAATATAGAAAATAACTACCTAATAAGTTGTCCTAGAAAACAATTTCTCCCAGGTAAGCATCGTCTAGAAAATAACCAAGTGCATTTATCTCTAAACAATACGAAAACATTTTACATAAGTTACCTTCTTCGCATTAGAAAAAGCTTCTAGTTTCAAAACTTGCATTTGTCATCATCTCCTTTTCGGAAATAATAATAGAAAACTTGTATCATTTAATGGCATTTAATCAAAGACAAATTATTGATTTTTATTGAGTATAAATAGTGCCCATCGGTATTGAGAATTTGTTTGACGAAATAATTTGTCGACACCTCTTAGTTATGCCTAGAATTTTTGGGCAGTTTCTTGCTGTGCATAAGTGGCTGACATTCTCTTCTTATATAGGCGGGGCGAGTTTTTGTGAATTATTATACTTTACCTATTCAAATTCAAAATATGTTTATAATTAAGCTACAAAATTTTAAATAATGCATTAACATATATGCCAACCTTTTAGCTTCGGAACAAGTAGCACATTAAACCCAGTTTCACAATAAATGTATCCTCTAAGTAAAATCAACCATGACACTTATGCAAAAGGCTTAACATTATGCGTTGAAGGTGTTACTAGTAAAAATGAAACCTCAATTATGACCAAGTATCCAACTCACGAGTTATTTTTCCCTTTGTTTAAAAGTGTTGCAGATTAGAGTGCTGTTGCACATTGTAAAGTAGAGGGTTTCATGCAATACCATATACCACCTGCTGACTTACTTAATCACCGTTTACTCCAACCATGTGAAATATTCTAATAAGATTGCAAACTCTTACACCCCCGTATGCATAGCGTACATGAAGTTATGAATTAATAATCCAAAAAATTAGGTTTGAAACATTCAGTTTTCAGCTTCAAATGGAAAACATCATTCCTCTTGCACAAATCAGTATTGATGATAACTACAAGTTACCTGTGAATTCAGTTTTCAAAGGAAAAGGTCTTGAGCTTCACATATAGGCAAGCCATTCGAGCAAATACATTTTTCCATCCCCTTCCCTCAACACTTCTGCCACGTAATATCATAGCCATCATCTAATGCCACCACAATATTATAACTCATTCCAGCAACAACTTCAGAACACGTTGCGTGTAGTAACTCCAAAAACCGCAGATGTGCATTCTGCAAAAGGGAATCCATGAACAGTGGTCAGTACTCTAAGGCTTTGAAACATTTGAGCAGAGTCTCATAAATATGCAACCAAAACCTCTTTCTGATTGTATTCTTCAACAGCAAAATTAGCGAGGTCGTTAACAAGTTCGTTTGTCTTAGCATCCCGAACTTCTGCATGAAATCGAGATCCATGCCCTGAAGGGAAAGAAACAGCAGCAGTCGATTCGAAGCGGGTGTGACTTGGGCCCTCAAGAGAACCCTGCCAAAGAAGAATGAAACATTTAGTGGAACCCAGTGTTATCAAAGTGCGCCCAGGCGCAAGGCGCAGCCCAGCGCAGGTGGTGCGCCTCGCCTAGGGCTAGGTGCAACACCTTTAAAGAGGCGCGTGCCTTGCGCGCCCAGGCCCACAGCAGCGGTGGAGGCGCCAATGCGCGCAAGCTCGGAATCATTGATCGACGTCATTGTCGCGTCATCTTGACCATCGAATTTTTACTCCTTTGTTACTTCCATCGATTCATTTTCTAAACCTAAAAGCCCAGATCCATCTCACTGCCCTGTCGCTGCCGCTGATGCTCCAGTCGCCGCCGCTGCTGCTCAAGTCAATGCCCGCTACTGCTTCAGTTGCCGCAACTGCTGCCGGCTGCTAGTCTTCCCGCCGACCACCACCACCACCAGGTTCGTGGTTCGTCTCTCTCTCAGACACACACACGCACACAACACAGTCACACACACACACACATAAAACCCACAAAAAACATATGCAATTGGATTGCTGCCGAAGAGATGAGAAAAAGGAAAAGGAAGAAGACTTATTTACTGTTGGAGTTGGGGGTATTTGTTATGGTTTGATTTCAATTGCTGCCAATGAGATGAGAAAAAGGAAAAAGAAGAAGATTTATTTACTGCTTGGGGGTATTTGTGATGGTTAGCTGTGTGAGGAGACTAATTCCACTTTTTGTTCGTTCGATATTGCATTACACCTTGTTCGTTGCTTCTTTGTATCCATCCAAGAGAGTACATCCTTAGCAATAGAATTGACCTTGTTTGAAGTTTAGGAAGCCCCAGAAGACCAATGGTGAACTGTGATGGAAACTCAAGTTAGTTTTTAAATCAATCAACATATAGCAAAAAGAAAAAACCTTTGGCTTCGTCGTGGAACATTGGTTAACAGCTTCCCAATCAAAGAGAAGTTTGGTGCCTGTCATGTTGCTCGTAAACATACATACGGTAAACCTTGGAATAACTAGCCCCATTGGCTGTTAACTCCAGGGTCAAAACGAAGCGCAGACCGAAAGCAGGATTAGTGGAAGCTTTGAGTATCCTCACCAATTGAAGATCCGTGTTCTGCGAGATCAGATTCATGAAAGAAGGTCCATGTCACATATGATGAATCTGGTGCATAAATTAACACATGCACAGACAGATATGCATGCATGAAATAGAGATACAAACCCCGAAGCAATTGAGGGTGTTCACAGCAAAGTTGGCAAGGTCTGTGATCTTTGGGGAGAAACCAATTTCATCGATTATTTCCCAGTCCCAGAGAACAATTTTCCCATCAAGTTTCTCCCAAACTGATGCACAATACCTCCTGGGATCACTAGTCCCGGGGGTTGTTAGTTCAAGGGTAAGATCGTACCTCATGCCAGCAACAAGCACAGTGTTAACATCCACTATCCTCACCCATTGGAAATTCATGTTCTGCATGATCAGATCCAGGGTGAAAATGGAGCACGCTAAAGCTGAGAAAACACGCGCACACATGAAAGTTAAAATGCAAAGGAGCGAAATTGGAGAAATAACAAACCTCTCGATGATTTTGGGTGTGGACGGCAAAATTTGCAAGGGAAGTGGGCTTCCGAGAGAATTTCTCTTATCTAGTGTTGGAGGATTTTCTGGGTCTAGCAGCTGCCGGCGGCAATGAAGAAGAACCGGCGGCGGTGGAAGGAAGTCGGTTTGTGTTGTTGCTGTTGGTCGTACAACCCGCAAACAACCGTCGTGCTGCTGGTGGTGGTGGTCTACTTTTCAGGTGATGACGACCAGCAATGGCCATGGCGATGAAAAATCGTTGGTACATCATCGAGATTGAAATTGAAACAACGACTGCCAATCCTAAATGAATCTGTTTACTGCTTTGGTACAAAATCCCTCGAACAATTGACAGCCGTTTCAACTTCCAACTCTGCAGTCACAATAAAATGAGGCTTGCGTGACCGACAAAGCCCTAAAACACCACTGACGTATTAAATGTGAAACACTTTGAAATCAATATCGTCCCATGCTGCGTACTAGCTAAACTTCCGTGTTATGTTCGGACAAATTCATAAGTAAAAAATATAAAGCTGGATGCATAAAAACTACAGTTATGTATCTAGCTAAAACTCTGAACTATGCACTACATAGTCACACTTAACAAAATCTTGTAGGCCAGTAGCCATAAATTTTTTGAAGATTTTCTCAGAAATCACAAAATAATTTTGCACGTGATTTAAATTGGATTACATTTTTCAAATCCTATTCAATAAATGTCACAAAATATTTGTGATATCTTTGAAGGGCAAAGACCTCTGCTACTTCCTCTCGATTAAACGAATATGATTGGTTTTTGAAGAGGTCATAAAGTAAAGAAAATCCATCTTAACTTCAATTGCAATGAAAACCCAAAAAGAATTACGGCACTCTAAAGAGGTGAAAGCAGCTGAAAGTTAAAAATAGAGTGGAATTTTTAAAGATAGTGGTGAAATATAAACTTCTCATTTTTGTGGCATAGATTTCAGTCAATGCTTCTTCCTTCGATCTGCGTTAATGATAGCAACAATAACATCTCACCCTGGACGGTGACTTAGAAGTGTTCCATGAGTAAAAATTTAAAAGTGTGTGTTACTTGACTTGAGATATAGATGTTCTGTTTAAAAAAAATTGTAGGGACAAATTTTACTGCTTAAAGAATCTCTTGCTCGCTAGAAATCACGGAACGCCTTCATTGAAGATTACTGATTATTTTTTAAAAAGAAGGCTAGTGGAAAATTTTGAAAAATTTGATCCCACAAAATGACAGGAATGTCACTTGGAAAAAAAAATCTGGTGATTATATGATCATGTTGCAATATAATATATTAAGAAGTTAGTGCGCTGGAAGCAAATCCCAACAACATTTTCTCTATCACTATTTTCGGTAGGAGATCTGTTTGAAAAACAACCGAACACAAATTTTAAATGTCTTCCATAAAAAGCAGCAATAATCACTCATCACCAGGTTTTACTGAAGTATAAATCATACCTTCCTGTGCTCTACAAACCCATAGTTGGTATCAAACTCCTAAGGATATATCATCTTTTGGCTGCCATAACTCATCAATTTTATTGGATTTCTCGGCCTAAGAAATTTCGTATTTTGTATAAAGTGGCTTGTTGAAGTTCTTACTTTCCAGGTTATACATCATAAGACGCTCCATTATTAGCAACGGAATGGCCTATTGTAAAGACCTGCTTAATTTTATCAGTCACTACATGTAAGAAAATTTTGCTCTAGACCATCACCATTTTCATCATCTTTAAGAACATCGATTACATCATTTGATGTAACAAGCAGTTTTTTATGTTGAGTCATACATGGCTTAAAACTTTTTCCCCAGGAAGCACTATCTTTGTTTACTTTTGGTGGAAAAACTATTTTATGGTCCTGTTGAGCATCGATATGCCTACCGATAACACAATTTGTATTTTCTTTTGATGTAAAATTGATTTCATGGTCTTTTGGAGCATCGATATGCAATCAAATTATGTCATTCCTTGCATCTGCTGGTTTATGAACTAAGTCCATTAATGATGAAATGAGATGTGCGATATTTTTATTTTTGGAAGTTTCTACTAAAGATTGCAAAAAAACTTGCTCTTTAGCAAACTCACTTCATTGCCTGGGATTCATCCATTTATAACATCTGCAAACTGTCAAAAGGTTCAACTATTATGGACATACTAGCCATGATCATCGAGTGTTCGACCTCCACATTCATAAATCTAATTTCAAAAATCATGTTTAAGCATTCTCATTCTTCATCTAGAATATTTCCAAACAAAGTTGGTGGAAAACCTAAGCCCATATCACTCTTGATTTCATCTTCAAACTTCAATAGTTCGTTCGAAGTTGTTATCAAAACAGTTGAAAGAATAAACTGGTCATAAATTGCATGAGACCATCCCACAAAGTTTCTAAATCAGCCAGTGTAATATCTATGTGAGAAGAAAGTACAAACCGTTTATCATATTACTAAAGATGCTAGAGAATGGTCTTTTTACAAAATTAATTCCAAGAAATTTCCTGAAAACATATTTTCAAGAACCTTGAATGAAAAGGTCCTACTAGGCGATCCATTGTTTGTGCTCGATAGCAAACTACGAGTCAACTTCTAGACAAAATGTTACAATTGATCCAATGTGTGGATTCTTTTTTTATTCTCTTTGAGGACTTCTCTTAAAACGAAAACTAGAACTAAAACAGAAAGAAATTTGAATGCATTCACAAAGACTTTTTTTATTTTACTGATGATGAGGAGTGCTTACAAAGTACAAGGTCTTAGGTGTAAAACCTGAAATTGCAATTGCAACCGGTTGCATTAGAATAAAAGACTTAAATCTAAAGTGTTTAGTCGTGTCCTTACATGCATTGAGTCTTTCAACAAGTACTTATAACACCACAAAATATAGAAAATAACTACCCAATAACTTCTCCTAAAAATATCTCTAAGCAATAGGAACACTCTTTACATAAGTTATCTTCTTCACATTGAAAAATAGCTTCTAGTTTTTAAAGTTACATTTATCATCATCTCCTTTTTGCAAATAATAATAATAAAATTAACGTCATTTAGTTAAAGACAAGTAATTGGCTTTTAGTGACTATAAATAGTACCTATAAATAATTAGAATTTATTTGTTAGTGCAAACACACTCGCGTGTGCTTTTGGCTTGATCGTTGGGGAGCTTTGAAAATCTTGAATTTGTTTAGTGTGGCCAGTAATAAAGAGGCTTTGCGGCTGAGTGCTTCTTTTAGACTGGAGATAGTGCTGTGTGGAGTCCTGTTCAAAATAAAATCTTTTAGTTACAACTATTTGAAAACCGTATTTACACTCGGGTAGTGCGACATGGGGGAGGACAGAGGTTACGGAAGGAAGATGTTGAGGTCTTGTTCATGGTCAAACCTTTTGGTGCCATCTTGTTGGATCTGGGGCTTGCGGAAAGGAAGAAATACAAGGGTGGAGATGCCACAAGTAAAGCTTAAAGGTTCGAGGCCTTTTTTTTTTTTTTGTTAAAGCCAATTTTTACACTTGGGTAGTTCAAAACTTTAAATAGTGCATTAACAAGTTTTCCAACAAATAGCACATCAAACCTAGTCTAGACGTGTAAGAAAGAGTAAAATAAACCATACAATGCTCACGCGTTGACAATTCAAGATGTCATCAAGGATAACTCTTGGGATCATCACCGCCTTCACTCTCTCATCCCTCATAGTAAGATACTATATAGTAATGTGAGCCATTCCCCTACCTCTCCTTCATAATGCAACCGATACCTTGGTCCGGCCGCTTGATAGGGGAACGCGCATGGTCACTTATGCTTACAACTCCATGCATACGACGGAGACCATCTCTTCCAAGGACTGGACCTGGATCTGGCATCTGGGGCTCCCCCCTCGAATTCAAAACTTCATTTGGAAATGTGCTCAATCCGTATTGCCTGTTAGGTCAAAACTTCTATGGCTCTCAAACAATCTCTGCCCCCAATATTGCGGTAATGTTGAGACTTTAGATCACACTATGAGGACTTGCCCCATATTCAAGACATATGGAAGACTATCATGCCACCGAAAGAGTATGCCTGTTGCCTTAATTTTTCTTTCAATCACTGTTATCAATCTCTATTAACCCTCCATGATAGATCCGGAGCGCATATCATTCTTGGGCCGACTCTTTTTGGTTTCCTCCTTTATACGATCCGGAGCGCATATCAGGACAACCATATAGCTGAATGGTGGGCTATACGCTATGGGTTGCGACTAGCTTGGAGCTCAAATCACCAGAATATTTTGCTTGAGATAAATGACATGAGCGTGATGCAATATTTTTAAATGTTTTCCCTCTAGCCCCTTTATTTGACACTCTTATTACTGACTGCAGGTAGGGGTGAGCATTTAAACCGTTCAAACCAATCCAACCGGTCAAACCGAACCGACCAAACCGGCTGATCACAAACCGATTTAAAGAAACAATTGGTTTGGTTTTTTTTTTACCAAACCGATATTCGGTTCGGTTGGTTCGGTTTGGTTTTTTCGAAACCGTTCTAAACCGAACCGAACCAAAACGAACCTATATATATCTAATTAAAAATTTATAAATCTTTATCTAGTCCTAGTCATTATTTAATTTTTGCTATATCTAACCACCACATATATGTGTAAATTCTACCTAATTTCAATAGGTAGGTTCTAAAAGACTAGTTATTATGTGTATAAATAATGCTAAATAATCAATATTTAGGCCCAAAAAAATTCAAAAATTAATTACTAACCCAAACCGGTCAATCCGTCCAAACCAATCCGTTTGATCCGTTCAAACCGTTGAAACCGAACCGCTGAAACCAAACCGTTCAACTACGGTTTGGTTTTTTTCTTCCAAACCGATGGTGGTCGATTCGGTTTGGTATTCAGCCTTCAAACCGAACCAACCGAACCGTGCTCACCCCTAACTGCAGGGTTCTACTTAAACGTACTTGGCAGGTCATGTTTCCCATATCTATAGGGAAGCAAACTTTTGTGCGGATCAAATGGCAAAGAAGGCGGGTGATCAGCAGAATGCTTACCAGTTTTGGCAGTATGAGCCGATCTTTTGTTACATCTTCTACAAAATGATGCCCGTAGGAGTCACCCCACGTTGTGTGACTCAAGCTTCTGTGATATAATTGAAAACATCTCATGTTTCTATAAATAAATAAAAAAACCATGACAAACATGCAAAAAGCTTAAGGTTACACGTTGAAGGTATGGACCTATAGAGTTACCGGTACAAATAAAATCTCAATTATCACTCCGTATCTGATTAACTGTTTTTTTTTTCCTTTCTTTTCTTTACTGTTCAAAAGTGGTGCAGATTAAAGTATCGTTGCAAACTGTAAAATAGGCGGTCTCATAGCCACTAATGACTTACTTAATTACCGTTTAATCTAAACATGTAGAATATTGTAAAATCACACTCTTACACCCATGCATAGTGTAGACGAAGTTACGAATTGATATTCCGAAAATTAGGTTTGAAAAAACATTCAGTTTTCAGCTTCAAGAAAGGCATCATTCCTCTTGCATAAATCGGTGATTATGATTCATACAAAGTTACCCGTGAATTCAAGCAAAAGGTCTTGAGCTTCACATAATAGGCCCTCCCCCGGTGCTGCATCCCCATATATACCCTGATGATATCTATCATCTAATGCCACGCATTATCATACCTCATTCCACAGTGGTCAGTACTATATGGCTTTGAAACATTTGAGCGTAGTACGATAAATATGCAAACAAAACCTCTTTCTGACTGTATTTTTCCACATCAAACTTTGCAAGGTCGTTCACAAGTTTCTTTGTCTCAGCATCTCCAAGTGTTGCATTAAATCGAGATCGAAACCTTGAAAACGACAGATAATTCCATTATTAAAAGCCCCAATTCTGTCACAAAAGACTTTTAGCGACGGACACCACGTCGCTAAAAGTACGTTGCGAATATGTCCGTCACCAAAAGTTTGGCAACTTAGCGAAGGGACGATAATTTAATTTAGCAACGGACATGTCGTCGCTAAAGATAATTTCCATATTTTATGAAAATTTTGAAAAATATTTAGTGACGAAAAATTCGATCGCTAAAGGTATTACCGACGGGCTTTTAGTGACGAAAGATCCGTCGCTTTTAGCCCGTAGACAAAAGTAATATTAGGTTAATTTCGAACTGTGTTAACTATAGAAAGAGAATATGTGTTTCGTAGAGGGCCTAGAGAGAGAAACTCCAACCTCTCTCTAAAAACGGTTCCCATGGCTACGAAGATGCCAGAAGAATTGGCATCGCGAAGATCTTCACGATTGCGAGGGCCAGTAAAAGACATCTTAGCAATGGATTTCGTAGGGGAAGAATGACAGAAAACACGAGCAAACAGCAAGATGGGATCAAGAAATTCAAAACATGGAAAGATTGAAATGCAATTAGGCTCGGATAATTTTCTTGATGTGGGAGATCTCCAACCTGGAAAATTTATGGAATCAAGTGCTGATTCTGATGAGGAACAGAATCTCATGGAAATGGCGAAACAATTGAAAAACAATTTGGAAGATTTGAGACAGGAGAATCAGGAATTAAAGAAGACAATCAAGGCAAAATTAGGGCAATCTACAAGCCAACGAATTAATATCCAAATGCATTGATGACTCAAGAAGCGGCACACCAACCGGTGGCGAGTGAAGTAAACAAGCAGGAACAGACAATTAACAGTTCACAAATTACAGGTAAAGAAATGTCGCTACAGAAGGGAAACAGTAGAAAGGAAAAAACAGAGGAACAACAAAACTTTGAAAGTCTGGAGGCAGGGAATCAAGATCAATTTCCACCTTTGATTGCAGCACATGGAGCCATCGAAAGCAAAAGGCCACAGCAACAATGGGGAAGATCCTATGCAATAATCATACGGCCTAATCGCGATTTTATAAAAGAACACAGTCTGGAGTTTATTGAACCGCAAAAGATAAATGGTGAAAAAGGTGTAGAATATACCAAAGAAGATGTGGAAAATGAATTGAAAACTTGGCAACATGCAATTCTTGCTTATGTACTAGGAGCCAAACCACCGGTACATGTAGTGAAGGGCTTCCTAGAGCGAAAATGGAAGCAATTTGGATCCTTTTCATTTAGCCTACTGCAATGAGGTATTTACTTGATTAATTTTGATACTAAATTCGCAAAGGAGCAAGTGATGGAGAAAGGGCATTGGTTCTTTGATAATAAACCTATCATCGTAAAAGCCTGGAATGCATCAATGTCTCTTGAGAAAAAAAATCTAAATGAAGTTCCTATATGGATAAAATTACCTAATCTACCATTGCAATTTTGGTCATCTAAGATGATCAGCAAAATGGTAAGTACAGTGGGGAAACCTTTGTTTATGGATCAAGTGACAGCCCTGAAAGAACGTTTAGGATATGCAAGAATCTGTGTGGAAGTCAAAATTGGGCAAGAGTAGGATGAATGTGGGCTACATTTCCTCATCGAATAGTTGATCATAATGTTGAGTAGGATGAATGTGGGCTACATTTTGTCCTTAGAACTGGGGAGTTGCATTCAAAGTCAAGTGCCATATGTTGATACTTTTTTAACAGTAGAAAAGTGTTGTATAAGGTGAGAAGCAGAAAGATTGCTAGCATCCTCCACCACTCGAAAACCCCAGTGAAAAGAGCACCATTTAGTCTGCTCAACCAACCTTGCCTGGCGTCTCCATAATCCCTTGGCCTCATTTCTCAAGTTCCAGAGGGGAAGAAAACCTAAAACAATTCTTGTTCTCTTTTTTTTTTCAAACATATATAAAAGCTAAAGTAAAATTTAGGGGAAAGTAGGGAATGACCCCCTCTACTTTACACGTTGTGCGATTTGCCCCCCTCCACTTCAAAGTTAAGCACTAAACCCCCCTACAGTTTAAGAAAATGAACACTTTAGACGGAAACTGTTAAAATAAATAGCGCGTGGTCAACACATGCGCTGACTAAAGTTTTTTTTAAAAAAATGACAATTTTGTCCATCCTTTATCTCTTCCTCGTCTGAACACCAAAACGGCGCCGGCACCTGTCAAACGTCGTTGCTACTGCGAAACCACCATCTTCACCTTCGGGAACTCGACCTGTCCAACTCCCCTCGACTGCACAGGTCACTAACAATCTCAAATGCCGCTACTACCGCAAAACCACCATCTCCACCTCCGCGAACTCATTGTCTGACTTCTTCTCCTCCGCTGCACACCGCAAGCTCGGCCCACCGTCGTTTCCCCCGAACACCACTTGTGGTGCTACCCCACCGTGATCCACTGCCACCACGACCCCCATCGTACCTTCATCACACCCCAACACCATTCAATCAGCACATGGGAAAGGAAAGAAACCAGAAAGATGACCTTTCGGGCTTCGGCAGATAGGGGAAGTTGCACTATTGTCGCACCAATCGTCGAAGCGTCGTCGCCGGTGGAGTCCTCGCCTTACGGTCGACTCTCGCTGATCAATCCGCCGGTCACTGCTTCTTCTAAGGTCACCATTCGTCAACGCATCATCACTGGCGAAAGGTCATTGGCAGGTGGAGTTCTCGCCTCGCCGTCTCCAGTTGCCGGTCACTGCTTTTTCTTCAATTGACCGTTATTCCAGATCTGAATTCGAAGGCCGCCTCGGTAGTCGTCGCCCCCGGTGGAGTCTTCCCCTTGTTGTCTTAGATCTGAGCTGAGCTCTGCCAAAGGGAGTCGACTCTAGGAGCCCCTGCCATGTGGGTGTGTCACTGTCGCCCGTCGCCGGTGAGTGCTGTGATCTACCTGTCTGGGAGTGGGTGAGAGTATTTGGCGCTGGGCAACTGGGCAAATCGCAGAGAGAAAGAGACAGACCAGGTGAAATGAAAAAAAAAATTCTTTCAAAAATTGAGGGGGTACATTAGCCCCCCTCGTTCCAGTGTAGCTCCGCCCCTGAGATCGGCGACGCATATGGGGATCAACAGACGCCAGAGAGGGAGATGAAAGGTTATCTCCAATTCTAATAGAGAAGATGAAATGGGAGAAGGCAGAGAGAGATTGCACGGGTTTGGGCATGCTTCCCGAGGGAAGGATAAAAATGACATTTTACAAAGATCTGTTACAGTCAATTAACTGTGCCCATTTTCTTAAACTGTGGGGGGGTTTAGTGCTTAACTTTGAAGTGGAGGGGGGCAAATCGCACAACGTGTAAAGTAGAGGGGGTCATTCCGTACTTTCCCCTAAAATTTACTGATAGGATCTATCGATAAATGATCAAATAACCAATCTCATTTCGGAGGACGTGCAATTCCTTCTACCCCGGAGATTCTCATAATTTTTGATAAAATCTCTTATTCTTTTGATCAAAAGGTGAGATACCAGTCTTTTGGGAAATGAATATGAATTGTGGCAAAGTTCCTATTGTGCGAACAAATGTCATCGCTGCACACTTTGCAGTGTTTCACTTGTCAGTGCATTCAATAGGAAGGCGTCCTTTTTTTTTTTTAAATATATGAGGGCTCTGCTTCTTTTGCAACCTATTGGCCCTATCAGTTCTTACCGGTTCTTTGGTTTGCTTCTTTGTTTGGCTAATAGTAGTCTACTGCTGTCATATCATTGCGAGCCTCTCTTTCTGCTTTTAGTAGTTAAAAATGTTTTTCCCTTCCGCCCAGTACTTATTCTTTCATCCCTATGTGAACAGGGACCGTTGCTGTTCTGCTTCTAATGGCTGTTGCCCTGCTTTGTGCCTATGAACTTTGTGCTCTGTATGTGACAGCAGGTTCAAGGGCATCTGAGAGATATTCACCTTCAGGCTTCTTCTTTGGCGTCTCGGCAATCGCTCTAGCAATCAACATGCTGTTTATTTGCAGAAGGTCTTTAATGGTAAGTGCTGAACTTTTCTGTTTTATGTGTACCACTGTACCCTCTCTTTTTATATATATATATATATATATATATATATATATATATATTTATATATATATATAGATAGATATAGATATAGATACATACATATATATACATATATATGTGTGTGTGTATATATAGACACACTGTACACACACACATATATATATATATATATGAAATAAACGTATTTGCATATATTTAAACACATATCTTCCTATTTATCTATCTATCTATCCATCCATCTATCTATCTATTTGTACCTCGTGTCCATTTACCCCGACGATCAGAGAGATGAATACAATCGTGAAAAGGCAACTTTGACTCAGCTGGCCTTCGAGTTGATGAAAGTAATCTCAATTTTTGTTTCCAATCAGAATTAGTTCGTATTGGTTACTCCCGTTGTTTCACACATAACAGGCAATGGCTTAGATGTCGACGAATATGTTCGGAGGGCCTACAAATTCGCTTATTCTGATTGTATTGAAGTGGGTCCTGTGGCTAGCTTATCAGAACCACCAGATCCCAATGAATTATATCCTCGGAAATCTAAAAGGCAAGCTTTATTGATTCCATTCTTGTTGGTTTTGTTAAACATATGTTTTTGTTTGTGGTAGGAAAAGACTTAGTTTAATTCTTTTGTGCATTCTTTCTTGCTGTTCTCTGCACCTAGTTTAATTCTTTTGTGCATTCTTTCTTGTTGTTCCCTGTACCTCTGTATTATACACGAATGCGGCACGCGCATGTCGCACACAACCGCGTGTACTAGTATATTGTCCTTTATGCATGTGTAGTACATGACAGAATACGTAGAAATGGTGCTGGAAACTAAGGCTGCCTATATGAGGAATGGCTTTGCATCTCATTTTCTGCAGCTGTCAAACCTCCCTAATAGTCTTAGTTCCGGGTTTGCAGGGCTTCACATCTTGGGCTTCTTTATCTTGGATCACTTGTGGTACTTCTTGTCTATGCAATCTTGTATGGCCTGACAGCAAAGGAGTCGCATTGGCTTGGGGCTATTACATCGGCTGCTGTTATTATTCTTGGTATTTCGTTATGGATAACTGGAATCCACTCTCAAAGTCAACTAGTATAATCCATCTGCTCTCACATGAATGGCATAAGTTGGAAGTAATAGTTAACTTTTGGATTGGATTTATCATTTCCCTTTCAGTAGCTGCTGCATATTCGTATTTATTCACCACATTCTGTAGCATGTTCATGAATTATGCGCCGCTGCTAATATGTACCTTTTTTACATGTTTATTTTTCTGTTAGATTGGAACATAGGGGCATGCCTTTATGGGTTTCAGCTTCTTCAGAGTCTTGTTATTGCACTTTTTGTTGCTGGCATGTCTCGAGTCTTCCTGATCTGTTTTGGAGTTCATTACTGGTTTGTTCCTGACTTTAAGGCTGGGACATTTATTGTTAAGAGTGATTCCCTTAAGAAATCATTGTCACATTACCATGTTGTCCTTCCCAACAGGTATTTGGGACACTGCGTTTGTTATGCAGTTGTTGCATCTGTGCTATTAGGTGCTGCAGTTTCCCGTCATTCATCAGTTACAAACCCATTAGCTGCAAGGAGAGATGCCTTGCAGAGTACGGTGATTCGGCTCCGAGAGGGTTTCCATAGAAAAGAACAAAACGGTTCATCTAGCTCGTCTGAAGGTTGTGGCTCAAGTATAAAGCGTAGTAGTAGCGCTGAGGCTGGTCACCTTGGAAATGGTGGAAACTGCACAATTGATACTAATAGCTGGAACAATGTTGAGGGGTTCAACAGTGAGAAGAGTATTGATAGTGGAAGGCCAAGTTTAGCATTACATAGCAGTTCCTCTCGCTCAGTTGTTCAGGAGCCGGAAATAGGAATGTCATACGCTGATAAAAACTTCGATCACAACAGCTCTTTGGTAATTTGCTTCAGTAGTGGTCTTGAAAGCCGAGGCTGTGGGTCTAGTGAATCAACTTCGGCAAATCAACAGGCACTAGACTTTAGTTTAGCTCTTGCATTCCAGGAAAAGTTGAATGAACCAAGGATTACATCCATGTTGAAGAGGAGAGGAAGACAAGGAGATATTGAACTGACTAATTTATTGCAAGATAAAGGCTTGGATCCCAATTTTGCTGTGATGTTGAAGGAGAATGGATTGGATCCAAGAATCCTAGCATTACTGCGGCGTAGTAGTTTGGATGCAGATAGAGATCATTGTGATAATACTGATATGAACATCGTCGATGTAACCAGCCTTGACAATGTCTTGCCCAATCAAATTTCATTGTCGGAGGAACTTAGGTTCCATGGTCTAGAAAAGTGGCTTCATATATCCAGACTTGTTTTACACCGCGTAGCAGGTACCCTGAGCGAGCATGGGTTCTCTTCAGTTTAATTTTTATCATAGAGACTGTCATCGTGTCCATATTTCGCCCAAAGACAATCAAAGTTATAAATGCTACGCACCAACAGGTAAGGAGGACTCTTTTTGGGAACTTTTTTTATGCTTTTTTGTTTGGTTTATAGCTAACCTTGATGTTTGACATATATACTGTCTTAAAGGTGCTAATTTTCTATGGTAAAACGTGTGTTTGTAGTTTGAGTTTGGCTTCGCGGTGTACTCTTATCTCCGGTTGTCTGTTCAATCATGGCTTTCCTTCAAACCCTGCAAACATCTGTAAAATGCCGAAATAAACGATGAAAATGAAGCTCAAATGACTAAAGATAAGACACGAATATACATATACACCGCCTTTTTTAATAGTAATGATTTGATAGAGATATTCAATTGGAAAGAACTTATATCAATCAATAAAGTAAAAGCTAGTGCAACTTTCAAATATCCACAATACAAGAGATGAGAGACGGCATTATCCCGCTTAAAACCTAGTTCAATTTCCAAAACTCGAGAATACAGGTGACATGGTATTATCCCGCTTACAATTGGGATGGATGAGGCTGCTCCCGTTGGATAGCCCACAAGCTCAAGTAGCGTCGTCCACACCCGATGCAAAATAAACCTTTTTTTTGGTATTAAAAAAATAAAAATAAACTTGCTAATAAGAAATTTATACATGAGCACCTAGCACTTTCGATTGCCTCTATGTAAAGGAGAACCTCTATGTACTTGGCGGTACATAGACACCAGCGCAAACATTCTTCTCAGACCAAATTTTTTTTTACCGCATTTCTAAAGGCAATAAAGGCTAGATATTTGAATCAGTTCAATGCATTTTGAAGGCCAGTTTTTACTCCCGCTTGATGCCTATGAAAGAGATTTTTGTTGATAGCATACAATTGTAACAACCACCAAGTCATTGATGAATCACAAATTAAACTCTATCGATTCGCGAAAATGAAATTTTAATATGTCCAATTGAAAAGTTCAATTGGACGTAGTAAAATGGAAAATTTAAATCATTGGCAGGCAACTACAGAAATTTTCAATTGAAAAGTTCATCTTTGTCATACAATTAAAGAAAGACCAAGAACAGCGATTCGAATTATTATAGGAGCAAAAGCAAAAATATAACCAAAAATAACTAAAACAATTTGCATATGTACGTACCTGTGTCCATAAAATTTTGGCGTGGAGGTCGTAAGCGGGTTTTGGGGCGGCACAGCTAGCCTTTGCCGGATGCAGGTTTCGACAGCAGTGTTTTCTATACTGCACGGTACTATGAGGTTCTTGTTGGAGATGATTATGGCGATGGTTGTCATCAAAACCAGAGATGAAAGAGGAGCGGAAATGAAAAGGAAAGATAATGAAACAAACTTGTCACAGAGAAATGAAAATTAAACTGGTAGGCGGGTATTTCAATTTTTTCCCTGGAATTTTGAATTTCAACTTTCATCTGTAAACCATGGTTAACCGTAGTTAAGATTAAATAACCAGGTGGATATATGGCCCACAACTAGCCAACCGTACTTAGTTGGCACTAAATTAGTGGTAATCTAAACACCACATAGGCCCATGACATGGTGTTAGACAATCACCAAATATTTTCTTCTCTCTTCTCCCTATTATCTTAGTGTGTTGCAGATTTTTAACGAGACTCGTGACTACCGCCATTATCGCCGTGATCGAGCTTTCTCCATTGTGCTAGGGGTAGATTTCTAGAAGATACATTTAGATCTGAGTTTGTACAGTCATGTAGCGGTTGGGCTGGGGACGAAGAAGGGATCACATAACGACATGCTGGGATGGCCGGACGGGAAAGGGAAAAGGTGCTCAACACATTTAGACGTTCGCCGACAATGATGGTAGTGATTCCGCAGAGGATTGAACAACCCGGCACAAACTTGCATATCTTGGCCGAAACATTTTTCCCGGTAGAAAGAGTTTTGACCGGTATTTACTGATATTTGGGCTGGTACGAAACAATAGGTGTATTGTACCGGTAAAAGGCAACGACGATACGTACCGGCCGATATTCCCGGTACCGATACGAGAATTAGAACTATGTCCACATGAGCTATACAATACGTCAAATTAACAAACATATAGGTATGACAAAAGCCGAACCCAAGTTGTTATGACATATAAACAAATTTTAAATCGGCTATGTATGTACGTGTATACATAATTTTAACGCTAAAGGCCAAGCTTGAGAGTATCGTTACACAGTCACTTTAGTAGTAATTTATAGTATTTGGGCAGCAGTTTTCACCATCCGATTCCGAGTTTCACTTTCAACTCTAGAAGCTTTAAAAGTGTCGCTAATAGCCACTTTAATTTAACGACAATATGTAAAGCTCAAAAGTGAAATTCATATATCAATTTGCAAGTTTTATCATTTGATATTCGGTATCCACCTTATAAATAGATTCTAGCTCCATAAATGGACTCAGCGCTTGAGCACGGTACAACGTGCCACTCGTCTCGTCTAATTAGACATGGAAAAAGGCTAACGAACTCAGGCCCATGCTATTGAGGAGTAAATGGAACTCTGGCCCGGCCCATAACATCCAAAGCCAAGACAAAAAACAAGGAAAGATGGCGCCGGAAAGAGAGAAGCATAAAGCTGCAGGTGAAAATTGTGGGAGAGAGAAAAACTCTACCTCCTTTTCCCTCACAAAACATAGAGAGAGAAGCTAAGGTCGAGAATGCCATTTCCGGCTAGAACCAAACTCGTCGCCGGCATCTTTCGAAAAGCAACCGGCGGCGTCACAAGCAGCTCCGTACGCACATTACCTTGCTGCTCTTTCTATTTTTAGCCCTTTTTGCTTGCATTAGGGTTTTTCGAAAATGGCATGAAAAGTGAGAACCAAAAGAATCCGTTGAGACTTTGTTTGTTCCCGTCGGATTATCTCTGTTTCACCTTTTGCAGATTTTTTAGCTCTTTTTTGGCTTGCATTTGGGTTTTCCTGAAATGGCATGACAAGTGAAAAAACAAAAGAATAGGTTGAGACTTTGACATTGTTTGATGCTTTCTGGCGGACTATCTCGCTTCCCTTTTTTGCAAAATTTTAGGACAGATTTCTTATACATAAACATTGACCCATTACCTGTTGTTTTTTACTTACATTAATGGGTTTTCATTCCGAAAATGGCATAAATAGTGAAAAGCAAAAGAAAAGATATTGAGACTTTGACATAGTTTCTTTGTTAGTGTCGGATTATCTGGTTTCACCTTTTGCAGATTTTTGGGGGTTTTTTAGCTCTTTTTTGGCTTGCATTAGGGTTTTCCTGAAATGGCATGAAAAGTGAAAACACAAGAATAGGTTGAGACTTTGACATTGTTTGATACTTACTGTCGGATTATCTCGCTTCCATTTTTTGCAAATTTTTAGGACAGATTTCGTATAGATAAACACTGACCCATTACCCATTGCCTGTTGTTTTTTCACTTACATTAGGGTCTTTCCGAAAATGGCATAAAAAGTGAAAAGCAGAAGAAAATATATTGATGAGACTTTGACATAGTTTTTTTGTTACTGTCGGATTATCTCACTTTCTTTCTAACATTGACCCATTATCTGTTGTTTCTGTCCTAGCTTGATACGACAGTTGTTCATTCTATAATTGTTGTTTAACTTAGCATTTGCATATGTACAAAAAGGAAAACATTTCAACGTGTTACTTGGGCATCAGCCTTGGCTAGCTTTTTGTAGTTTGTTTCTTTGCCCTTCGCGATCGATTGGCTTTTAACCTGTAATGCTGTTTTTTTTTTTTCCGTAATAATCATATGTTTTCAGGGTTGAAATTGGAGTTTCATTTACTAATTAATCGTTGTCTTTCTATTTTCTTACTTACAGTTGAAGTCCTTGAGCCGGCATCGCTTAAACCCCCGGCCTTCGGGTATGATTTTCCGTCATATGTGTGTAATGTATACATTCACAAGGTATAATGGTTTTTTCAACTTTTGACGAGCTAAATGAAAACCTTTTTTAAGACATGCACCTACACATTTATGTATATGTATGTACACATAAATACTACTTGATTGTGGGTAAATGTTAGTCACTAGCTATAGCGTTTAGAACTAATGGTTGTTCTTGACACCTAACCAATCCAAACTGTTCTGTGTAACTTTTTCCGTTTGGTTCAGTTCAACAGAAGAATGGGGTACTCGTTGGAGCTTCACGTTGGATGTGGGTTGCAGCCACATCAATTCATACTGCTGGTATAAAAAATGCATATGATCAGGTGTGCAGCTTCTTCAGTGACTGGAGATATATTCCTTTTCGTGACACAATAGTTTGGCACTTGGTTCTTTCCATTGGCCCCTGTGCATACCCTTCATTTTGTCACTATTAAATAGACTGCTCAGACCATATTGCTCCTGAAAGCAAATCATGTCTCATCAAGTGTGGCTTCTCGTGGTAAATACATCTTACTATTTTACTAAAACCAGCTCATCAGTTGCACTGGTCTAAAGCATGATAGATTAGCATATTCCTATATTCATTGCTGCGTCTCTGCGTGTAGGATCAAAATATAAGCGCCAGCAAATTAGTGGAGAATAGAACTTGACTTGTATTGCGATTTACAACATCTACTTGACTAAATCTCTTCACCTGTTTCTTTTAAATCTTCTCCCGTTATTTTAACTTGTCCACCTTCAATCATAGGGAGTCAATTGGGCAGAGGCCGGTGTTGTCAGTCCTGTACGAGATCAGGATGATGGTATGTATTGTTTAAGTTTGGAAAGCATCTACAATTACCTGAAAATATGTGTTTGTTGGAAAAATAGTTGACTTGTTATGAAGCTGAGACAAGAAGAAATAGCCTCTTGAGAGCCGTGTCTTATGGTAAAAGAATATATGTAGGGAAAAACAAATAGTGTAAAATTTGGTTGTTATCCCGGTTGGAAGAATCTCCCTCCTACCTCCTATATAGCGACAATTAATTGTTTCTTAATGTTTTTAGTGACATTTATTTAGTGAAAAAAATGTGACAAAAATGTTTCTAATGACATTTATTTAGTGACAAAAATGTTTCTAGTGTGCATCATTGCTCATACCTCATATGTGGAGCATATCGATTTGCAGTCTTTTCTTTTCTTGGACTAACAGCTTCTATGTTGAAAATTACTTACATACTGTGAAAGCAAATTGTCTTCCCTGTATGCACATTAATGTTTCTTTTTCCTTCCAATCCATTCAGCCCCGACTTGCTATATTATGGCGGCTTCAAGTGCCACAGAGAGCCTTCTGGCAATGGTATATGGGCGCAAGCTTTGCTTGTCTGCTCAAGAAGTTGTAGACTGCCACGCCGGCCACGATTGTAAAAAAGGTGGCTACGCTGTGGACGTATTTCGGCGATTTACTCACAAAGGAGTCTGTAGAGAATGTGATTATTGATATATCGGGAGACGTAGTAGTTGCCAAAGGCACAAGTTTGCAAAGGATCGGCTATCTTTTATAGATGGCTATGCAACACTAATTGAAGGAGATGAAGGGATGTTGTTGAGAGCTGTGGCCCAACAACCCGTCCTCGCAAGACTTCGTGTTGGAATGAAATTCTGTACCTACCAAGGTGGTATTTTTTATCGCATTTATGATAGTCCAGTTGATGGTGAAATTGGTGACCATGATGTCTTGATCACGGGATATGAGATTGATCGAGATGGAAATATTATGTTGATAGTGAAAAATTCTTGGGGCCATGAATGGGGCATTCATGGGTACATTTTCCTCACCTCAAAGGAGGCACTAGTCGTCGCCGCCGCCGCGGAGTGCTGGGTGTCAATTTGCAAGTTTCATATCCAATTGTGCGCGATTATATCACACCACTCACTCTAGAACTGGTTAGTGTCATTCTATTCCAAGTACAGTGTTAGCTTCTTATTCTCTCTTTTTGCGTATGGGTGTTTAAACGAAAGACAACTTTGGACCAATATTTTGCAGTCCAAAATGGGGAGAGTTTACACCCGCCATCCGGATATTCTGACTTCCTCACCTCCCCGGATACTCACTCCGGCGGACTTCCCACAGAAAGTAATCACCCCCGAGGGTGTTCCTGAATACACTCCTGATGAATGTGATGAGTGGAGGCTCCCGGTCCGGGGTAAGCCTTTTTTCAATTGCATCAGCATGGAAAAATGAAGCTACTTCCCTTGACCATGTTTAACAATATCATACATACAAACAAAAACTAGATGGTATACTTATTACTGGAAGAATTAGATAGTAGACATAGTGAAGATTTATTCTGAAAATGAATTTATCTGTTGTTCCTTAGGCTAAATGTGTTCAGTTGGATATTTTCCATGCACATTCTAGTTTGCTATGACTCTTATTGTTTACATTTTCCTCAATTTAGGTCTTGCGAAGTAACAGATGTCCTGTGCGAGGTCGTCTTGTGTTTGAATGATGGATCAGTAAGTTTCCTGCGCGAGGTCGTTTTGTGTTTTCTGATTTTTTTTTTTTTTTAACCGTAACAGTAATTTTATTTCCTGTTTTGTGTATTTGCAGACTTAGAAGGGCAATCCAGGTCCTTTAAAGTTTTGTTGGATGAGTTTTGTGCAGGGTAGCAAGCATCACTTATGATCTCTTTTATAAGACAGCAATAGGATATACTAACAGCTTTTGTAATCTGACTTCTCATAGACGGAGTATTAGATTAGATGACAAGGGGTTAAAGCAAAATTGTCAGTTTTTATCATTATCTACCTTTAATAGTCTCTTCCCGACTGATTAGCCATTTGAGGGTTGCCCAGCACCTTCGACTTCTTGAAATTCTTGGATTTCTGCCAATGTGTTGCAGTTTGCTGATAGCAAAGAAATGGGTTCTAAAGTCAATGAATATATTGAAGGTGGTTGCTTGCCGTTGCTGGTCTCGCCTGATAAAGTATTGTCCAAGCATGATTGTTTTCTGCGCCCCCCTCTTGTAAAAAAGAAGGAAAAATGTTTCTCTGTGGTTGATGATAGGTACTCGTGCAGAAACAAAATGGAAGTGTGAAGGGTAGACTCTCTCCTTGACTGATCCATCCAAACTTCTTTACAGCTTGTAAACCGTTGAGTTTGAGTGTAAAAGAGCTGGTGGACATATATATATACACGTGCCCTTCGGACTTATAAAATTTCTTGATTGCCACTCTTTTCTTATGACGACTCTTACAAGCCCAGCCGCTCTGTCTTTTCCATGGAAATGGAGGTTTCTTCCTCCCATTTTACGCTTTAATATTGAACTACTCCCTCAAATTCAACCACCACCGGTGCCTTTGTAGACTGGAGGAAGGATCAAGAGGATTTATTTTTCCTTATTTTGAAGCAATTTACATTTTGTAGCTGCCTGCCTGCCTGCGTGTGCAGTACCACATATTTGATAAAATGCATAGTAGAAGTTAAAGTTCACAAAAAATGAGTTGCTTGAATAAGATATTTTGTCTGCGAGTAGTATTAGCACATCATCCTTCAGCAAGTCGTTTAATTTCTGAACAGCATTAGCATCATGTTTTAAAAGAGTTGTTTCTTCAGCGACCAACTAACATAGGAGTCTGCTTTCAAGGTGCTTACTTTTACTCTTTCTTAACATATTCTATTCCATTTCAAGGGAAAAGTGTTGGACTTCATAATCTAGCTTGAAATTTTTTATTTCCAATAGCGGCCTGCTTTCAAGATGTTTAGTGTTACTCTTTTATTCCCAGTAGCCAAGGATTGAGGAAGCTATGTTACGTCTTTGACGCTTGGATGTATAAAGCCTTTCGTTGACCTTGTTTGGTGTGCATTATCAGTGGCTCCGTGGGGTGCTATTTATGGGTTGTCATCCTCTTTCCTTAGTAGAGCGGTATTCGAGTTAACCAGAATATTGTGACAAGCTCGAGTCTCACCAAAGATACGAGCCATCATTTTTAACCCTATTTGGGTTCCAATGGCACATCTATATAAAGGGGAACTTCATGTACGCAATGGAATATGCAAGCACCTATGCATTCTAATTTTCAGAGAGTTTCGTTCCTGTAATTACGTTCCGTTCTGACTTAGGCATCCGTTTGCATGCCTTGATTCAAAACCTGGTTCCCGACCTATTCTTTCACCAGCAACATGTACTCTCTCTATCATCATCATTTGGTCCGTAAGGGAATGTTCATTTTTATACCCTCTTTTTGTTGCGAAATATAGTTATTTTAACATTTGCATTGACAAAAAATATATATATTATTTTTTAGCGTTAAATGAGGGTGTGAAAAGGTATAGCATGGTATGAAGATTGACACTCTCTATTTATAAACTCATGTGAATTGTACCATATATAAAAGCACGTTATTTTTAACTCTGTTAAAAAGTTTCGCTTATGTTTCTAACATCTCATCTCTCTTGACCGTATATTAATTTCTGTTTTGCTCACACGCGTGCGGGCGCGCGCCAATCCACATCTATCGGTGGAGAGATAGATATTTCTCCACCACCCATATAGCTGTCCACTTGTGATTGTGGGCGGCTCAGATTACTCATTTTTTTTCACTCTAATTAGCTTAACCGCTACTCTTTGTAGCAGTCAAAAAATTTTCCTAAGCTGTCCCTTGCACATCCCAAGACAGGCAAATGCCATCTAAGTGTAGCGGTTAACCGCGTGTGTGTGAACAGATAATGGTTTTTTTGTTCTCGTCTACAGATAAAGTGAGAAGAAAGAATGAGTGTGCAACCGGTCCTAAAGTGCTGAGGTTAACCGCTACACTTTGTAGCGGTTAACCGATACAAAGTGTTTTGGTTTGGATGCCTTATTGTGGGTCCAACGCTTTATGTGTTTGTTTAGGGTGCCATGAGTTGGCATCAATTTTAGAGGTTCTCATGAAAATTTTCTTTGGGATTGGAGGAAGCTCGACATAGCTTTGTAGTGTCAAAAAAGGGTGGGTTTTGCATGGTAGTTCATACTTTTTCATTGGTACATAGCTTTGTAGAGTCAAAGTGTTGCTTCACTCAAAAGAGCTAGTTGATAGGCACTTCTGCGATCATAGACAATATCCTATAAGGCCAACCACATACAATCACACTTAGGATGTTGGATATCACAATAAATAATTTGGCCTTATAAGAGCTTGCCAATGAACTCTTATTAAGCACCTATTTACTGTCCCTTTTAAAGAAAGCAATGCCTTATGGTGGGGCTGTAGATCAGGTCGTTGCAGATGGTATTATATATGAGTTTTGAAAGTTTGGGCTGGGCTATCAAGTCGGGTTGTCGATGGTTGGGAGGAAACATAGGCAAGCCTGGGTTACCTCACATCAAGAGGATGGTCAGGGCAAAAAAGGGTGAGGTGAGCCAAGTATATCACTCATTGGCTAGAGAGAAAGACTCTGGATTATGTGTGATCGAGCCTTAGCGAGGATGTCAAAGAGGAGAGATTGTGATATCCCAAACCGGACGTGGGATAGTATGGGATTGCCCTTGTAAGACCTTGTCTATGATCTTAGAGCACCTATTGGCTAATCTTTTTAAGGAAGACAATGCCATGTGGTCAGGCCATCGATCGGGTCATTACAAATAGTGTCAGGGGGGACCCAGTAGGTACCAGCAATGTGTCTCTTTAAGATTGTGATATTATTGTGATATCTCACATTGGACGTGAGATAATATAAGATTGTCTTTATAAGACCTTGCCTCAGATCTTAGAAATACCTATTAGCTAGCCATTTTGGGGGGTGCAACGCCCTTTGGTTAGGTTGTGGACCAGGTTATAACACCTTTATTAGCCAAATATCCAACCTTTCCAACCCCAATCTCTTAGCTCGCATGTAGTAAGTAGTAACTAGGGTGTTCTACTTGCCAGTAAAATGTTTGGATTTTTTTAAAAATGTCTACATGTAAAAGTTAGGTTATGAGTTAAAAAAAAAAAAGAAGAAGCATAATTCATATTTGTCCTCATCATGAATCACCGTTTCAAGAAATTACTAATTTACCAAGATACAAACTTGATATACAGCAGAACATCGTCTCGTCACATATACAAATAACTAATAAGTCTTAATTTAGATTGTTGTGCAATTTTTATGGAATTTTTGTATACATGTTTGCCTTTAAGTCTATTAAATGGGTGTAGGGGATATATCATGCAACATTATACTATGCAATGGGTGTATGGATAAATAGGTTATGAACCTACGCTTAGTTTAACAATTTCCATCAGAGGAGCGATAAATGAATCATACATCTTGAATTAGGTCCCTTTGACCAAACTTCAACAATTACTCACATGATATTTGATATAGGACATGGCTCTGACAGGGTGGCGCTATTAATCGTTATGTGCTTCAATCTTGTTTGTCGTGAGAACTTTTAGAGAAGAGCGGAATCTCATAGTCGCGACTCCAAGACTCTCACTTAGGTCAAACCTCCAAGTGTATGCATGAACTCGTACCTTGCGTAAATTACTGACATGGTCTCACCAAAGGTAAATACTCTTTCTGAATGTCACAC
Source organism: Escallonia herrerae (assembly GCA_033070095.1). Taxonomy (NCBI): domain Eukaryota; kingdom Viridiplantae; phylum Streptophyta; class Magnoliopsida; order Escalloniales; family Escalloniaceae; genus Escallonia; species Escallonia herrerae. The sequence goes on along the minus strand of JAVXUP010002622.1, from coordinate 78,348 downwards.
TTAAAAAGGGGTAGATATTTTCCTATGAAAGGGTAATGCTTTTAATGAGTTCAGTCTGTGCAAGTTGTTTCCATATATTGAACCTTCTTCACGGAATCTACGATCACATGGGTGGGGTTACTCCCATGTGTGACTCCCTTGTACTATTAGCCTTATACCCCTTGATGATATATTTTTCACCCTTTTTGAGCATATGTTATAGACTTCTCAAGTCTTTATAAGCATTTTTAAAGTGCACGGACTAGCTAGTTTTAACAGTTTATCCGGTCATAGTTGACCAATCGAGCTAGTAACTACTTTTACTCCTGCACAATAATAATCACTCTCACGAAATCACCTAGAAATCAAAATTGCGCTACTGTCACGTCTCAATATCATAAACGTTTCTTTTCCTTCTTGACATATTCTCAAAGCTTGCCCAACATACACAAACAACCAATGTCATTAATCACATTGCATAACACGAGGTTACTTAGATTTTAAGCAGTTCAACATCATGATGCAAAACAATACACCATTTATCCCAAGATGCATAGAATTCAGTCTGGGAGGAGATATTTTCATCTTGCATTAGAACTTTTTTTAAGTAGGCGAAGTCCATTATTATTGTCTAAAAAAGTGTGATTTTGTTGGAGTTTGTTTGTCGCCCATAGTGTCGTCGTTGTCGTACACGTGAGGTCTGGGCTTTAAAAGAGATATGCCGCCGGATTTTGCACCAGCTTTTGCTACTTGAGATGGTTGCTTCGGACCGGCTTCTCGCCCAATATAATTGGTGCGGTTGTTAAAGAAAATGTAGAGCGTGGCCATAGTAAAAATGGCAAAAATAGAAGAGTTATAGGAGAATAACCACCAGCCTTCCTTGTATTCTGGTGGGTTTGGAGTTGATACCCATGGTGTTCAAGGGTTGGCACAGAGAGAAACAGAGGGGAGAATAAGAGATCAAAGAGGAGAGATAAAATATACACTTTATATTAACCATAAAATGTAATGGGAGGACTCTTCAAAATTGAATTTGAACTTTTTAAGTTTTAATACTAACCATAGTTTATCATCACAATTATGTTGTCTAGTAACTTCACCATATGATGTCATCGTCTAGTTGTTGCAAAACTAGTGATAGTTTAATATCATGCAAGTTAATAACGTGACTTTAGACAACCATCAAATATTTTTTTCCTAATACACCAGTGACGTATTAAATGTGAAAGACTATGAAACCAATATTGTCCGATGTGTACGGATAAACTTCCGTGTTATGTGTGACAAATTCATAAGTCACTAGAGATGTCAAACGAGCCGGGCTTGGGCCGCCCGCCTGGGCCCATCGGGCTTGAAGCGAAACCGGGCCGGGGCCGGGCCGGCTGAGGAGAAATTCTAGGCCCAGTCCAGGCCCTGGCCCTAGGCCCAATTTCTAGGGTCGGGCTTGGGCCGGCCGGCCCCTTTTTTTTAATTTTCTTGTTATTCAATTTTAAATTTCATCTTTAGGTATGTCCAATTTTCAAATTTTGACAAATCTAATTTTTATCCTTTTATTTCATTATATGTAATATTCATGTATATGTATGTATGTATATATATATTTATTTGTCTCTCATTTTATTTTTTGCTATATGTTAAATCTTTTCTTACTCTTCTTGGTGACCTTTATTAATAAAATCTGAACACATAACAATTATTACTATTTAAGAGAGACTGTTTCTACTATTTGATATTTTACTTCAAACTAATTGGCCGAAACCCGGGATTGATACATGTTAATTCCCGAGACGATCTTAATTAATAAGTATAGAAAAATAAATGTGTTCATAGGCCCTCCTCCTTTTATCCGGGCTTGGAACCGGCTGCTTGTAAACAAACAGGCGAAGTTACCTATTTTTTTATATATACGAAAAAATATATATCTTGCTTGTAAAATTTTAATTTATATATATGAAAAAAAGTATATTTTGTGAAAAAAATTTATTCTTAAAACTTAAGAGAAGGAAAATAAAAAGAAATTACCTAATCATCCGGAAGTACTTCAATATCCGAGTCACTGCTCTTCCTATCATCAATCGGTTTATCTTGCTCGCGGTATTTCGCATCAAGATAATCCTTCCAACATACACATAGCTCGAGCGACTCGGGGTTAAGACGACTCCTCCTGTCATCCAAAACCCTCCCGCTGGCTGAAAATGCCGACTCTGAAGCAACCGTGGAGGCTTGCACTGGCAGTACATCCCGTGCAATTTGGGATAAAGTTTTATACATGTTTTGATTTTGTTTCCAAAAATTTAACAAATTAAAATTAACCTGTTCTTGCATTGATAAATCAGAATAATGATCAGTATTTGCATATACACCAATCTCATTAAAAGAGGAAAAAGTAGACGAACCTGCCGAATTAGAAGTACCTTCACCTGGTAGTTGTCTTGCTACTAGATGTTCAAAGCCCTTAAGGTATGGCGCATAATACCTCTCAACAGTGGATGATGTAGCTCGCCCGCGCACGTCAGCAGAATTACGATAGAGGTTGAACAATTCCTCAAACCTCTTGCTCACTTTTGCTGTGAGTGCGGTTGTCTCCTCTGCTGTGTAGCACATTAATTTCGATATCTCTTGTATCGAGGCGTTCACGCCATGCAACTTTAACCTAGGATCTAAACAAGTAGCCACACTCCAATATTTATTAAACTTTTTATCCATCACTTTTACTATTTCCTAAAGGGTCCTATATATCTCCATTTTGTTAACATTGTAGCCATCTTGAGAATTTCTATTACAGCGAGAGGAGAGGTGGGATAGTACGTACCAGACAATAAATTGGTAGACGTGTAGAATACCTCCAAAAATTCAGCTAGGTATGTGGCCATCTGCCATTCCTCTTGAGTTGGCAAGCCGGCTGGGAACTGGGTTAGTAGAAAATGCGTATAGACTTCTCGGTATGCCAGAATGTGTAAAAGCATATGGTATGTAGAGTTCCACCTGTGGACCACATCTGTAACTGCTCTCCTGCGAGGCATATTATATTCAACACACAACGTTTTAAATTGTTGTGTTCTCGGACTCGAGCTATTAACATACGCTGTCATACCCCTCATTTTGACAAGAATATCTCCTGCAGCAGCTAAACCATCTTGAACAATTAAATTAATTATATGACAAACACAACGAACATGAAATAATTCACCAGAAAGTACAGGTTTGAGGCTCTCCTTTAAAGCATCAACAGCAGCTGTATTGTTAGAAGCATTATCAAAACTAATACTCATAATCTTATCCTTTAATTTAAATGTGGTACATGCTTTTAATATAAGAGTAGCAATGTTCATTCCATCATGCGGAAAAGGAAAGAGCTCGAAAGCGATGATTCTCTTGTGCATAACCCAATCTGCATCAATCCAATGAGCGGTCACACAAGAATAACTAACAAAAGTAAATGGAGATTGCCAAATATCAGAAGTAAGACTAACTTTACCGTCAAATTTATCGAAATAATCGATAAGGCGTGCTTTAGCAGCATTGTACTGTCGGAGTGCATCGGATCTAGTTGTGTTTCTATGAACCTTTTTGTACAAAGGTTGAACGTATGTGTTCATATATCTAGAGTGCTTAGGATTATCGGCAAAAGAAAAGGCTTGTTCATCGTGAATAACAAATTCAGCGAGACCGTCTCTTTGCTCTCGCTGATTATAAACAAATAACTTACCGTCAAAAGATAACTGCGTTTGGGTAGGTTCGACGTGGCCTTGTCGAGGTGCACACTGAGGGTAATGCCTGTTAAGATGTCCATTACCACTACCAGACGAAAATAATTTAGCGCAGTACTTACATCGAGCTTTTCGGATGCCGTCCACCGTAACTACATCGAAATGATTCCAACACTCGGCTTTCTTTTTTTTCCCCTTTTGGACTTCTGGCTCATTACCGGAGGCATTGCTCGGCCCTTCTTCATCATGACCAGGCATAGGGTTAAGATTATGCCACGGAGTAGTAGCTTCGCCAACCGAGCTGCGTCCTTGACTATAATGCGGGGGGTCTTCATCAGGCGTGTATTCAAAATCTGGAATGTTTTGATTGAACTCCCAATTGGCTTGGGTATCTATCATACAGCCTGTACTCATTCGTCCAGGAACGAATGGTTGTGTTGGTGCTTGGATTGGTGTTTGTGATGGCCGTGGCGCTGGCGCTTGTGCTGGTGGTGGTGCTTGCGATGATGATGATGTTTTTCGTGATGATGATCCACGCTTCAGTTTCTTCAATAATCCAGCCATATTTCACGCTAAACTTTTTTACTAGATTGAAAATCAAAATTTGTAAGAGTAACTAAATACACAAGTATAAGAGTAGTAATAAGAAATAACAATTAAAAGAATGAACGAGTAACAAATATTAATCACTGAGGGTAATTCTGATCCAATGTGGAGAGAGTTAGTAATTAAAAAGCATTTAGTAATAGTAATTAATAAATAAAAATTCACTAATTACTAATTACTAGACAAAAGAATTAGAGAGTAACAAATTAATAAGAGTAGTAGTTAGTAATTAGAATTTAGTAAGAGTAGTAATTAATAAACAAGAGTACTAATTAGTAAATACTAGTAGTAATTAGCAAGAGTAGTAATTGGAGAGGAAAATAGTAGCAAAGCTTGTAGAAATATAGAATGTTTAGATAAGAGAGAGTAAGAAGATTGGTGTGAAAAATTAGAGAGAAATTGTGTGAATTTATAGATTTTAGAAACTTCACAAAAGACCAAAATACCCCTAAAAACTATCCGTTTATAGTTGTTGGGGAGGGTAAGAGTGTAAAAACCTTTAAAGGAGTTGAAAAAATTAAGTTAGACTAAAATACCCCCCAAACTAGCCGTTATATTGCTGTTGGGGGGGTAAAAGTGAAATTTTGGAGAATATATCCGTTGGAGGAAAAGGGGGGAAAAACAAAAAATTCAAACAGGTGGGGCCAGAACCGGGCCACAACCGGGCCTATTTTCCGGAGGCCGGGCCTGGCCCGGGCTTTTTCCCAGATTTTGTCGGCCTGGTCCAAGCCCAGGCCCTAAGCCCAATTCCTCCGGGCCTGCCGTGTTCATGAAAGGGCCGGGCCGGCCCGGGCTTTTTCCCGGGCAGGGCCGCGAGCCGCCCGGCCCGTTTGACAACTCTATATTTGTATGCCAAATAACAATTACAAAATTGATAATGACAATAATATAATCAAAAACCTATTTTTTCACCTTTTTAAATGAGTTCTCTTACAAATTTTTATCGTCAGAAATTTGAGCAATAATTATTAGTTTTTAGTGAGAAATGAAGATGAAAAATAGTATGAAATAATAAAAATAGTATTTCCTAACTAATAGCAATTACAGTGATAATAATTACAAAAATAATCTGTATGTTGAAGCTGTATTACTCAATATTAGCAAGACAATGGCAACAGAATATAATGAATGATTAAAACAATGGAAGCGTAAAGTATATATAAAACTTATAATGAAATAAAAGAAAGGAGATTATAGTAGTTTAATAAAAAAACTGATAGAAAATATTATGTTTTCCTAAACAATAAAAAATATTAAGATTAAAAAAGAATATATAGAGAATTACTTTTGTTAAGCTCTATGAATTAAGTGCAGAAAAAGAACTCTCTAATACTAAAATCAGGACGTAATTACAGGAATTAGAACGCATAGGTGCTTGCATATTCCATTGCGTACATGAAGTTTGACCAGTTTTTGTTTAATATAAAAACAAGTGGGTGTTTGATAACCCCTTTGATTGGTAACCCTTTTTAGACTTTTTTTTTTGGTGGTTTGCAGTGGCGGTGGTCGACGGTGGTGGTGGCCGACGGCCGGAGGTGGCTGCCGGCAGTCAAGGTAGCTGCCGGCAGTCTCCGGCGGTGGCGGCCGGAAGGTGGCTGCCGGCAAGACAAGTCGCCGGCAGCCGGAGGTGGCTGCCGGCTCAAAAAAAAAACCAAAAGTAAAACCAGTTTTTGGAGCTGCAGTTTAAAAACTGATTTTTTAAATTGAAAAAAAAATGGTTAAACGACTTTCAGTTTTTAAAACTGAGGGAAAATGTCAAACGGGGCCTAAGTTACTACTTGCTGGATCTTTGAATCCCCTTAGAACTCGTAAGTCATAACCTTATTTTGGTGAACTGTCATAATTTCTCCTAACAGCTTTTGTATCTGACTTACGCATGTAGGCTTCTACTACGACAAGGGATTGCCATGAAAATACAAAATCTAAAATGGAGGAAAAATATTGAATCTCTTCCACCAGTGCCTACAAAGGATCTTTAAATTTTGAGGGAGCTGTTGCAACTACTACATGTTTGATAAAATGTAGTGGAAGTTAAAGTTCCTACCATATTCCTGCTAGATTAGATATCACAGCAAGTCGCTGCATTAGCATCATGTAGAAGAGTTGTCTTCAAGAACGAGTCTGGGCAATCCCCCTTGTCGTTTCATCAGTAAAAGCATTAGCTTAATATAAAACCCCCTTGGTCTTTTTATTTTGAAGCTGTGGTCGAGCCGACTTGCCGGCAAATTATGGCAGTCAGGTGGCTGCCACAAATAAGGTTAACCTGAGGTGGAGTTCACCAAAAGTACCAGTTTTTGGGCAGTTTAAAAACTGGTTTTTTAAATTGAAAAAAAAAGTTACCAAATCCAGCAAAGAAAAGATAACTTAGTATATCCTATTGCAGTCTTATTAAAAAGATCATAAGTGAGGCTTGCTACTCTGCACAAACTCATCCAACAAAACTTTTAAGGACCTGGAAGTAGCTTTCTCAAAACCACAGGAGGGACACCCCCTACTATGGTCGTCTTCCGTGGATTGCACTTCTAAGTCTGCAAATACACAAAACAGGAATAAAAATACTGTTACTGTAAAAAAAGTTTCTCCAGAAAACACAAGACGACTTCGCACAGGAAACTTATCGATCCATCATTCACACCCCCCCCCCACCCCCCCCCCCCCCAATTATCTCCCCCCAAAAGTACTTGGTGGTCCGACTGCTGTCACTGTATCGCTATAAACCGTAAAATTCGGCGCCGGAAGGGGGGCAAAATAAAAACTTGTTGCTTTATACAATAGTCACAGTAAAGGAGTGCCATCTGACGGTAGGTCAAAACCTTTCAGCCCTCTCCCTCCTTACTTACTTAACCCCAACACCCCCAACACACACAGAAAAGTTGTCTTACTTAACTCCAAGTAAGCAAAGAGACAATAATTATCTACTTCTTTTCTCTGACCACATGCCCAAGAATAAATGATTTAAAAACAGGACCATTGAGCCGGAAAATGAACTCATTGAACAGGTTCAACGGTCATTGCAGAATGCAGATTTGCATTCGAACCATGGTTCAACCTTGATGCCATTATTATATCAAAATACTAAGTAATATCATTTGTATTACAAATAATATCCAAATCATAAATGAAGTATGACAAAAGTACTTTAAAACAAAGAAAAACATGATTCTTTTAAGCTTTCATAAAAGATGGAATAAATTCCTGTATGCCCTTAAGTTTGCTTTTGTAACCCACGTCGTTTACTAGTACCAAGTTGGTCCTCAAAGAAAAAGTCTGTGTTCTACGTAACATTCCTTCTGTTTTTGTGGATGGAAATGCCAATGGGTCCCCGTTAATTCTTATGCAAAAAAAAAAAAAACTGCAAGCCAATCTTTGGACAATACAACTCCTTGGGTTCATCCCAAATCTGTACCCTAAAGTATACACCAAATCCAGCTCAATTACCTAATGTTTCACATGTACCAAATCAAAACCTCAAACTATTTCTCAACCCAAATTAGTCTGTCATTAGACTAAGCTTCAGAGACTTTAAACTTCTTAGGGACAATACTGTCAATACGACAAAAGCCCTCCACGATATCACCTTGAACCCAGCCTTTAAAGCACCATCTCATTTATTCTTTAGAAGAAATTAATCCCCACAACCATAACATAGCACTGCACCACCACCACCAAGCTCACCACGGAAAACAAGTCCACCACCACCACATATCACTACCATTCCAAACACCACCTCATAGCCAAACCCACTGTCACAACCAAACCAACCACCTTCACCATCACCGTGGTCGGTTCAGGTGCACACCATCGACTTTTGCAACCACCAACTGCCACGGCATCAACTCACGAGCCCATCACCAGCAACTCCCTCTACATGCCAGCGCCACATCAACGCCTCTACATCATACCTCATCAGTCGAACATCGATCTCTAGCAAGCTCAACCGTGAAAACTCCCTCGCATTCTAAACCCTTCACGCAATCACACGCTCCCGATACAAATTCGTGTCAGATTGCCACCGGCAACAAACAACCGCATCACAGCCTCCTCCGTTACCACAGCAACCGAATACCAAACAACCCTTCAGTCACACATATTCCAAGCAGATCTCAAACACCATCCAAGAACTAAAGAGATATATCAAAGATACACACACACCATTCTCGCCAGAAATGTCGACACAGTGCCCTAGCCACCAGTAATTCAGATTGAAGCCTGTTAGCTCTGTGGAGAAAAGTCAATCAGGACCCTAACCGTATCGTAATGGTGTCGAGCTCAGCTAGTTGAAGAGGAGGTGGTGACCGGATTGGTGTCTGGGGTGTGGGTTCTCAGATCACAAAGAAATGGAATAAACGATAGAAGAATGTTCAGCTACATCTAGAAGCCTGTTTCAGAAGATATTAAGCTGAGTGGGTTTGTTTGGTTGGAAGATTATACGCTTTCGCGGTCACCTGCCATTCACTTGGTTAATTTTATCAACAACAACAAAACAAAAAAAAAACCAACTGAAGTTAAAAAGGTTTCAAACAATGTGATTTTTTCTTGAAGGACAATGTAGGTGTCAAAAAAAGACGAGGGAACAAGTGTATAAGACATGTAAACTTAAGAGGCAACAAGAAATTACTCCTGATTTGACAAAGCTCTTGCTCTTCCAGTCTTTCTCAGCTCTGGTCAACTGAACTAAAAATAGCAAAGCAGAACAAATTCCTTCCAATGTGGAGCAAATACTCGCACATTTGAACATCGATCACCATAATCTCCCACATCCACCACCACCACTTTACCCTCTCAGTTTAGTCAGAGCAGGGATCAAAATCCAACCAAGCATCTCCCAACTACAATTTTACTGCCCCACCACTACAGGCTCTCCATCAGTGTCACCCCTCTGCCACACAACCCCAGTACCCAACCAGAAAACTAAGACTCTTCTTGATTTGGACTCCTAAACCAAGTTTACCACCTTCATCTATCAATGAGATTCGATTAATTTGACCCGATGATAACCACGGAACCCGATTGCCACCCAGATGCTACGTGCCCTCCGTTTCTGTCGTCATTCCAACATCAGAATTAGCTCAACTTGTTAGTTGCAACGTGAGAGGGGACGTGGTGGTTATAGGAGGTAGACATTGTTGGTAAAGGAGACTGGGAAGTTTTTCACATGTGGCCTGCGTAGAGGTAACGGCGGTGATGTGAACGATAGAAAGGAGGGCAGGTATGGAAAGGAAAGGATGTGTGCTGGGGGTAGAATACTAGTTAATTGATAGGTATCATCAAGTTGATGGAGGAACTTGCAAAATACCTATGATTTGAAGCAGGTGATGGAACTCGCCTTTGTTTTTGGCTTGATCATTGGTGTGGTAAGGAGGAGCTTTGAAAATCTTGAATCAACTTAAGGTGGCCAGCAAATAAGAGGCATTTGTGGCTGATTGCTTCTTTAGAATAAGATGCTACTGTGTGGAGTCCAATTTGAAAGAAACTTAATTTCAAGAACGGGAGACGGAAACCATTACAACTATTTAAAGCCGTATTTACACTTGGTAGTGCCACAGACTTTATGGAAAAGAGATGTTAAGGTCTTGTTCATGGTCAAATCTTTCTGTGCTATCTCGTTCAATCTGGTGTTATGGGAAGAAAGAAATAGGAGGTGGAGATGCCACTAGCAAAGCTTAAAGGTTCACTTCTGTCGACACCTTTTGGTTATCCCTAGCAAAGCTTAAAGGTTCACTTTTGTCGACACCTTTTTGTTTACACTTGCTGTGCACAAGTGGCCCACATTCTCTTCTTGTATAGGTGGGGCGAGTTTGGTGAACTATAGTTTACCTATTCAAAAAATGTTTATAAAGTACAAAATTTTAAATAATGCATTAACACATTTGCCAACCTTTTATCTTCAGAACAAGTAGCACATTAAACCTAGTTACACAATAAATGTATCCAGATGTGTAAGAAACAGTAAATCAACCATGACACTTATGCAAAAGGCTTAACATTACACGTTGAAGGTGTTGGACCTATAGTATTACCAGTAAAAATGAAACCTCAATTATGACTAAATATCCTATTCACGAGTTTTTTCCCCTTTACTTTGTTCAAAAGTGGTGCAGAATAGAGTACGGTTGCACATTGTAAAGTAGAGGGTTTCATGCAATACCATATACCGCCTGCTAACTTACTTAATTACCGTTTACAATGTAGCACAAGTAGCACCTTAAACCTAGTTACACAATAAATGTATCCTATATGTGTAAGAAAGAGTAAACCAACCATGACACTTATGTAAAAGGCTTAACATTACACGTTGGAGGTGTTGGACCTATAGTATTACCAGTAAAAATGAAACCTCAATTATGACTAGTATCCTATTCACGAGTTTTTTTCCCTTTGCTTACTTAATTACCGTTTACAATGTAGCACAAATAGCACCTTAAACCTAGTTACACAATAAATGTATCCTAGATGTGTAAGAAAGAGTAAACCAACCATGACACTTATGTAAAAGGCTTAACATTACACGTTGGAGGTGTTGGACCTATAGTATTACCAGTAAAAATGAAACCTCAATTATGACTAGTATCCTATTCACGAGTTTTTTTCCCTTTACTTTGTTCAAAAGTGGTGAAGATTAGAGTACTGTTGCACATTGTAAAGTAGAGGGTTTCATGCAATATCATATACCACCTGCCAACTTACTTAATTACCGTTTACTCCAACCATGTGAAATATTCTAAGATTACAAACTCTTACACCCACGCATGGCGCACATGAAGTTATGAATTAATATTCCAAAAATCAGGTTTAAAACATTCAGTTTTCAGCTTCAAAAGGAAAACATCATTCCTCTTGCACAAATCAGCCTTTATGATAACTAAAAGTTACCTGTGAATTGGTTTGCAAAGGAAAATGTCTTGGGCTTCACAGATAGGCATAAAATTCGAGCAAATACTTTTTTCCATCCCCTTCCCTCAACACTTCTGCCACGTAACGACCCTTATCATAGCCATCATCTAATTCCATCATAATGTTATAACTCATTCCACTAACAACATCAGAACACGTTGCGTGTAATACCTCCAAAAACCGCAGATGTGCATTCTGCAAAAAGGAATCCATGAACAGTGGTCAGTAGAAGGCTATGAAACATTTGAGTGTAGTCTGATAATATGAAAACAAAACCTCTTCCTGATTGTATTTTTCCACAGCAAACTTAGCAAGGTCGTTCACAAGTTCGTTTGTCTCAGCATCCCGAACTTCTGCACGAAATTGAGATCCATGCCCTGAAGGGAAAGAAACAGCAGCAGTCGACAGGAAGCGGGTGTTCCTTGGGCCCTTAAGAGTAACCTGCCAAACAAGAATTAAACCCTTAGTGGAACCCAGTGTTATCAAAAAGTGCCTAGGCGCAAGGCGCAGACCAGCGCAGGTGGTGTGCGTCGCCTGGGGTTAGGTGCAACACCTTTAAAGAGGCGAAGGCCTTGCACGCCCAGGCACACAGAAGCGGTGGAGGCGCCAATGCAAGCTTGGAATCGTTGATCGACGTCGTTGTGGCATCATCTTGACCCATGAATTTCTACTCCTTTCTTTGTTACTTCCATTGATTCATTTTCTAAACCTAAAAGCCTCCCTCACACACACGTGCGCATGCATCAACACAGTCACACACACACACACATAAAACCCACAAAAACATATGCGATTGGATTGCTGTCGAAGAGATGAGAAAAAAGGAAAAGGAAGAAGACTTATTTACTGTTGGAGTTGGGGGTATTTGTTATGGTTTGATTTCAATTGCTGCCAATGAGATGAGAATAAGGAAAAGGAAGAAGACTTATTCACTGCTTGGGGTATTTCTGATGGTTAGCTGTGAGGAGACTAATTCCACTTTTTGTTCATACAATATTGTATAGATGTTGGACGACACGTTGTTCATTGCTTCTTTGTATCCGTCCATGAGAGTACATCCTTAGCAATAGAATTGACCTTGTTTGGTGAGTTTACACTCAAGTCACGCACAAAATAAACTGGACCACTATGAAGCATGGGTGCTTAAAAAGGGGGGGAGTATCGAGGTCGGGTGCGGCTCAGGAGCGTGTCAGGTGCGCACCCGTTAATTTTCATTTATTTTTTTATTTACCGAAACTCGGGTGCGGCTTGGGTGCGGATTGGCTATGGTTCGGGTGCGGATCCGATACTGATGGGTCAAATTTGGGGGTTGAAACATAAAACCTAATTTTTGTGGGGGTGAAAACATAAAATCAATGTTAGTAACCAAATTAGGGCACACGAGTCTCTGATAGAGAGAAAGAGAGATAGCAGCAGCCACGACCTCCCTCGACACCCGCGACTTCCCTCGATACCGGCGACCTCCTGCGACACCCAACGAACAGCCGCAACCACCCACGACACCACCGAACAGCCGCGACCACCAACTACCAGCCGCAACCATCGGGGACCTCCAGCGACCACCCGCGACCACCCTACTCACCTTTCCGCGGCATTTCTTCGAAGGAATGTCTCTGACCTCCTATCTGTCTTCCTTTGTCTTCATTTTTTTTTTTGGTTTCTGCAAGTTAAGGTCAGCTATGGTATTCTGCCCAACCCACCCTGAGATCAGACCTGCCCCGCGACTCGTATCTGCCCCGATATATTTACCCTATACATCTGTTAATCTTAGCCGTCCATCCTATAATATATATAGGTTTTTCTCCCAAACCCTAGTTCCTCTCTATTCTCTCTCACTCAGCACTCTCTGCCGATTCCAAAGATACACCGGCTGCGGCGCTCCCTCTTCTCCCTCTCTGCGACTCAGCCGACGGCTCCACTGCCTGCCGCAGCTCGCGAGAATCTATGATCGATCCAAAGAACCACTGCCAGATACGAGATCTTCTTCGACTTGATGCACAAATAGATTGAATTGCTGCAAATAGCATATCTTCTCTCCCTCTCCCCCGTACTATCGGCCACACATCTTCTCGTAATAACGACTCTACCGGCGGCTCCACCCCACGGCCACAAACCAGTGAAACCACCTCCACGGCTCCACTGTCGGTTGCCGCTGCCATCTTCTCTCCTTCAGGAGTTTTGAATATTAATTTGATCTAGTTTAAATTTTGTGATACACGTGCAAGTTTTGTAATTCATGTTTATAAAGTGAAAAAATTTTTGCCAAATGAACCAGAACGGGTCAGGGTGGGACGATTTGGCTTCGGGCTTCTATGTGCTACAGCGAGGGTGGGGCGGAGCGGGGCGGATACAGGTTTCCTAAATTCACATAGGATCGTTTATGGTATTCTACATACATAACCCCGTGGCAGGGCTGCGCAGGATGGGGCGAGGTTTCATGACTAGCAGAGCGGATTCGGATTTTATAAGATCCGCATCTGACCTGCCCCATTGCCATTCCTAGGTGCACGTGCACCTTTAATAACACTGGTGCAACCTGAATAAAGGATAAAGAGGACCAATAACACAATCTATCCAAGAAACTTAAAAGTAAACAACCAGGATAAATGTGTTTTCTGACAGATTGAGGGGGGAGTCACAAAAAGATGCAAGTCAAATGACATACTAACATGTCTCATAGTGCAAGCTCACCTAAATTCGTAATGTAGATGCATAGGTTTTCTTGAGGCGAAAATCTGTTTAGGAAGCAAACATCTCCTGTTTGACACATTCAAGTAACCATAACAAAAGCATTCTCTTGAATCCCAGTTCTAGGAATGCTCAACTGGAAAACAAAATGTAAGTCGTGGTGCAAAGGGGATGATATCAGAGGTTTAGGAAGCCCCAAAAAGACCAATGGTGAACTGTGATGGACACACAAGTTCTTATGCAGTTTTTAAATCAATCGACATTGTTTTTAATTATTGATAACAAAAAGAGAAAACCTTTGGCTTCGTCGGGGAACATTGGTCAACAGATTCCCAATCCACTTTCGTCGTGGAACATTGGTCAGCAGATTCCCAATCAAAGAGAAGTTTGGTGCCGTCATGTTGCTCGTAAACATACATACGGTAAACCTTGGAATAACTAGCCCCATTGGCTGTTAACTCCAGGGTCAAAATGAAGTGCAGACCGAAAGCAGGATCCGTGGAAGCTTTGAGTATCCTCACCAATTGAAGATTCGTGCTCTGCGAGATCAGATTCATGAAAGGAGGTCCATGTCACATATAATGAATGTGGTGCATATATTAACACATGCACGGACAGATATGCATGAAATAGAGATACAAACCCTGAAGCGATTGAGCGTGTTCACAGCGAAGTTGGCAAGGTCTGTGATCTTTGGGGAGAAGAAACCAATTTCATCGATTGTTTCCCAGCCATAGAGAACAATTTTCCCATCAAATTTCTTACAAACTGATGCACGATACCTCCTGGGATCACTAGTCCCGGGGGTTGTTAGTTCAAGGGTAAGATCGTACCTCACAGAACCAACAAGCATAGTATTAACATCCACTATCCTCACCAATTGGAAATTCATGTTCTGCATGATCAGATCCAGGGTGAAAATGGAGCACACTAAAGCTGAGAAAACACGCGCACACATGAAAGTTAAGGTGCAAAGGAGCGAAATTGGACAAATAACAAACCTCTCGATGATTTTGGTTGTGGACGGCAAAATTTGCAAGGGAAGTGAGCTTCCGAGAGAATTCCTCTCTTGTAGTGTTGGAGGATTTTCTGGGTCTAGCAGCTGCCGGAAGTAATGAAGAAGAACCGGCGGCGGCGGTGGAAAGAAGCCGGTTGTTGCTGTTGGTCGTACAACCCGCAAACAACCGTCGTGCTGCTGCTGCTGCTGCTGCTGCTGCTGCTGCTGGTCTACTTTTCAGGTGATGACGACCAGCAATGGCCATGGTGATGAAAAATCGTTGGTACATCGTCGAGATTGAAATTGAAACAACGATTGCCAACCCTAAATCAATCCCTAAAGGAGGAGTCTGTTTACTGCTTTGGTACAAAATCTCTCGAACAATTGACAGCCGTCTTAACTTGGATCGCCAGCTGTAGCTAGCAGGCATGAGTTACAGCCGTCCGATCATACTTGGGGAAAGAGGATGGCTCAGATGAAGCCACGTCACCCTCTATTAATTCTCCCCATAAACACCCTGCCAATATTTCTTCTCTCTCCAGCACCCCTCCCCCTCCCCCCTCGCCAAACTACCAATTCCATCTGCCAGCTGCTTCTCGACGCCCTCCACCTTGTGGCGATGACGGCACATCCATGGTCCACCTCCTCTACCTTCCGACGACGCAATCTACAATCCCTCTCTTTTCTCCGAAAATCGAAGCGGTCAGCATTGCCATGGAAGAACCATCATTCATCGGCGACGAAATAGTCGGACATCGCATCTTCTAAACCCTAAATCATCGGCGCCAACATCTACACCTTACCCACCTTCCAGTGACGACACCTCGTGCGCTCCCTCTCTCTCCTCCAAAAATCGATCACATGGGGAACTTGATGCAATTCTTCAGCATTTGAGGAAATCGTAAGTCAATGCTAAATTTGGAATCTGTTGAACTGAGGTGTAATCCGCGTTCAAGAGGTCATTCTATTTCGACAAAAAACCACACCCAAGTTCCATAGCTTTTGGTCCGCTATCCCAATCATGATTTTCCTACCCCCAGAGGGAAAGGTCCTTCCCTTTTGGGTCGGTTGTGGCCCAGGAGGGATTTGAACACCCGACACCATGGTTCGTAGCCACGTGCTTTAATACTCTGAGCTACAGGCCTCATCCCGTCTCCATTGGATCTGTTCCCAGGAGTACCCGCAAGAGAACTTTTCTTAACATCAAGGCTATTGATACTGGATATAAATGATAACTCCAACAATTTCTTTGTTCTCAACGCCCCCTAATTTCCCAGAATTAGTCACTTCAAAAATAACGTGGATTACACCTCAGTTCAACAGATTCCAAATTTAGCATCGACTTACGATTTCCTCAAGTGCCGAAGAATTGCATCAAGTACCCCATGTGATCAATTTTTGGAGGAGAGAGAGGGAGCGCACGAGGTGTTGTCACCGGAAGGTGGGTAAGGTGTAGGTGTTAGCGTCAGTGATTTAAGGTTCAGAAGATGCGCTGTCTGACTATTTCGTCGCTGGTGAATGATGGTTCTTCCATGGCAACGCTGGCCGCGTCGATCCAGAAAAGAGAGAGGAATTGTAGATCACGTCGCCAGAAGGGGGATGAGGTGGACCATGGATGTGTCGTCGCCGGAAGGTGGAGGGCGTCAAGAAGCAGCGGGCAGATGAAATTGGAGAGAGAGAGAGAGA
Organism: Escallonia herrerae; assembly: GCA_033070095.1. Taxonomy (NCBI): domain Eukaryota; kingdom Viridiplantae; phylum Streptophyta; class Magnoliopsida; order Escalloniales; family Escalloniaceae; genus Escallonia; species Escallonia herrerae. Next base: position 61,788 of record JAVXUP010002622.1, on the reverse strand, counting down.
AGAAAAAGAAGAAGAAGAAGAAACATCGACAGAGTGTTTATGGGGAGAGTAGATAGTGGGTGACGTGGCTTCATCTGAGCCATCCTCTTTGACCTAATATGATCGGACGACTCTAACTAGGGTTACAACATGTCTGCTGTAACCCTAGCTACAGAAGGCGATCCGTATCCCAAAAACACCAATAACGTATTAAATGTGAAACACTACAAAACCAACGTCCGATATGTACTAGCTAAACTTTCGCAATATGTGTGACAAATTCATAAGTCATTTGGCTCAGTACGGAATCTAAAATATAAAGCTAAAAGTATAAAAACTATAACTATGTATCTAGCTAAAACTCTGAATATGCACTACATAGTCACATTAAACAAAATCTCGTGGGCTAGTAGCCATAAACTTTTTGAAGAATTTCTTAGAAAACACAAAATAATTATGCGCGTGATTTAAAGTGGATTATGTTTTCAAATACTATTCAATAAATGTCACAAAATATTTGTGATGTCTTTCAAGGGCAAAGACCATAGTTATGAATACCGTACCGAAGTGCGTACCGTTTTTTTTCACGAAACGGTACGTATCGGTACCGGTACCGTCTCAAGATTTTCATCAACAATATCTATTTGTATTATATATTCACTGGCGAACTAACAATATATACATATGTATTTTTACTTACAGCTCCTCTAAAATAAATTGTTTATCTTATAGAGCTTGATTTATCATAATTTTTAAATAAGCTAGTTTGTTAAATAATAATGTCTTTGGGTTCAAGAATAAGTTATTTTTGTGTGTGTACATGTGTGTGCACGAGCGGGTGTGTGTAAAGTAGTACATCATATAGATGAAAGAATATAATTAAATTTTACAGGTATGAAGTAATCATTGATAAGTGAATATCAATTGAAAACTTATTAGGAATGATTTTGCAAATTGTAATGAATTTTATGAGCAGGAGGCTACAGATGTTTTGATTAGTATAATAGAACTTATAGTGTCTTTATATAGTCAATTTACAAAATTTCTAATAAAATTTGTTACTTTTACATTTTTTAAAGGAACCGGTACAAAATACAATATCTCGCCCGGTACGCAGTTTTCGGTCGGTATCACGTGTACCGGCCGGTACAACCGGTACCGAGCGGTATTTTGACCGGTACAAAATTTAAGGGATACCGTACAGTAAAAGGCAAAAACGGTACGTACCGGCCGGACGGTATTGATAACTATGGCAAAGACCCCTGCTACTTCCTCCCAAATTAAACTAATACAATTGGCTTTTGAAGAGCTCATAAAGTAAAGAAATTCATCTTAACTTCAATTGCAATGAATACCCAAAAAGAATTATGGCAGCCTAAAAAAGTGAAAACGGCTTAAAGTTAAAAATAGTGTGAAATTTTTATAGATAATGGTGAAATATAGATTTCTCGTTAGATTTAGGTTGATGCTTCTTCCTTCGATCTGCGTTAATGACAACAACAACAACGTCTCACACTGGACGATGACTTAGAAGTGTTCCATAAGTGAAAATCTAAAAGTAACTAAAAGTGTTACTTGACTTGAGATATGGATGATCTATTTAAAAAAACTGTAGAAATAAATTTTACTACTTAAATAATATCTTACTCATTAGAAATCACGAACGCCTTCATTGGAGATTACTGAAGGTTGGTGAAAAAGTTCACTCTAAATTTCAATTGGAAAAGTTTGATCCCGCAAAATGAGAGGAAAGTCACTTGGAAAAATTTGGTGATTATATGATCATGTAGAAAAATTATACATCAAGAAGTTAGTGCGCTAGACGCAAATCCCAACAACATTTTCTCTATTACTATTTTTGAAAGGATGTTTGATTGAAAGACAACCCAGCACAAATTTTTAAATGTGTCGTCCATAAAATAAAAATAAAAACAGCAATAATCACTCATCACTAGATTGTACTCAAGTATATTTCCTGTCATCAAATGATTCATTCGTTATGAGGTAGCAACATGTTTAATTGTAAATAATGATAATAAAGTGATGAAATTAAGAAGAAAGTAAGTCACGAGAACTTTTCATGAATCTCATCAAACTTCAATACAGTTAACATGTCATCTCTTGGGCCAACATGTTGGTTGATGCTATATCTAAGAAAACATTAGTTGAAGGAGACCGTCAAGCGATGTTATACACAAAATCTAAAAATTCAGATAATATACAAAAGTTTTGGAAGGAAAATGAAAGTGTGATGATGGCTAAGGCAATTAATCAGAGGTTTAGGAACTGATGTAGTCTTTTACTACGATGAATTGACTCACATGTCCTTGTCATTATTATTTCTAACATGTTAAGAAGGGTACATTTGACAATTAATCAAGAGAATGTCTAGATTAGTGGCCTTAATTAAGGACCTTTTTCGCATAATATTATACAACTAATTGTCACCCAATAAAGTGTTGACATCTAGTTAAGATTTGTTTTAGAAAAAAGAATTAGATGTTTAGAAAGCAAAGAATGGATCAATGAATATATAGTAAAGATTGGAGTAAGTATGTGAGGATAATATTTGCTTTGACACAATGAAATAAGCATTTCAAGTTGTTGGTACATGAACTTCAGGAGATAACTTATCAAAAGCAACTCGTTCTTTACGAATCCTTATAGGTCTGGTGTGGATGTCATGCTTGTAACTCGCTTGCAAATGTGAACTTAATGGTTAATACTATACACAAAAGCTAGCTTACCAACCTTACAACTCAATCAGAATATTAACTTAAACTGGCCCATGATAATTGCTTACCTCAACTAGATATTTTACTGACACAATGTATCGACTCTTGAGAGATGTATAACGACAAAAGCTCTAGAAGTTGAAGTAAGTTCAATATCACTTTTGAGTTTTTCAGGAAGACGTAGCTTTTGTTTTTAGGCAACCGGTTCATTTAGTGGTACAAATATTGTACTTGTGTCAAGGGTGTTACAACCATATTATTTATCAAATCACATGGACAAAATTACAGGCTACAAACATAGCCGCATTCAAACTTCTCCATAAGAGAAGATATGGTAAAAGTTTATGTCCTCCATTCATGGAAAAAAGCAATAAAACAATGTTAAGTGGAAAGATACAATAGTTTCAAAGTGCTGAATGTTTGACATCCAAAACAAAGAGTTAAATTACTAATTAAAACCAAAATAAATCATTTCGGTCTAATTGACATAATAATTCAAATGATATAGCGCCACCCTAACAAAATCCGCTCTAAATTTATTTTAAAAGGAATTAAAACAAATGGCCAAAATGAGAAGATGGTCATGTAGGGCCAAGTATTGAAGCTCACGTAGCTACCATCGACAAAGGTAATGTTTCGCAAACTAAATATCATTATGACATGATCTTAAATTTCATGTTTATAGAGTAGTTTCTCCCAATGATAGTTAGCAATGACCGTGTGTTTTGATAGGCATGTTTGTTGCTTCTAAAATTGATTGAAAGAATCTTTAAAGACAATAAAAAATAGTCTGCACAAAATGAAAAAAGAATGAAAAACAAACCAACGGGTAGGCATATATATAAAAACAATGAGATCAAATAAAGGTGATTGATTAAATGACATACTTGCGAAAACAAATTGATTCAAAGACATACATGTGATTTGATTCTATAGCTGTCGAGTAAGGTTGATGAAAATCAAAATAAATTGGGAATGAAGGCAAAGGTCAAGACTAAAAAGGAAAAGCAAGGAGAATACATAAACAACATCAAGACTAAAATGCTCATACGAAAACTTCAGTAAACAAAAGAGCCACCGGTCCGAAAGCAAAATTTTTGTACATATATATAATGTACTCAGTTCCCAAAGTTTAACAAAACAGTAACAAAGGCATTAGAATGTGCAATTGTTGTTTACGAATGTTAAGAAAACGTATAATACTATATTTTTCTTGCCCTTCCATCTTTAAATCCGAAAAGTGTAGCTAATGAATCTCTAGAAACAAAAGAGGGGCAACAGCCAAAAACTAAAGATTTTGATCTTCTCCAACCCCTTGCACTACTTTAAACATTCTCTACACTCCTTTCATTGCTAAATGCAAAAATTAGGGCTAAATAACCTTTAGCGACAAAAGGAGCAAAATAGCAGCAAATTCAGAATTATAAATTAGTAAGTGAACTGAGTCACTTTATATATTTGTAGGGATGGGGGTGACAGTTCCCTCAAGAGTATGCTCTAGCTCTCATTTCTTTAGTCACAGTTGAACTAACTGTTACTTAACCTACCCAAAGAATATTGAATATTATTCTAACTTACTGCACATCGGCCTCTAGACCATAAGTTTTCTTTATCAATCAACATTATAATCAAAAGTTTTTTTGTAAAAAGATAGCAACTGGAAATCAAATAATGAGATTAATTCTATCTTTGCTCACGAAAAGCTTTCACGTGTATCGTTATGCATGCTTCACCATGCATATTTTGTAAGATTATGCACACACTAAGGGGCAATAATGACTATCATATATGCAATAATAATAATAATAAATGGTCAATACTTTTAGCAAGGCATAAAAGTACTTGCCCCCTCAAATGACCAAAACGCGTGAAGAACCAAAAGATCATCAAATGAACCATGCCAAATGATGCTCATCTTAATTGCGTTTATAAAGCCTTCCTCTCTTTCCTTCATCCTCCTCTCTACTAGTACTAACCACGTGCGTTGCACACGGGAAAAATAATTATTAGAAACTCGTACTTATATGTCGAATAGTAATGGCAAATAATGTTATTTCTGATTTTCTACTAAATTTAGTAATAATAATAGTAACTCATGTGTTCAGGTTTTTACTAATAAACATCACTAAGAAGAGTATAACAATCTACGCGATATAAGAGATAACAAAATATTTTCTATATATATAGACACACACACACACATACGTATGTACTTACATACATATATATATATATATATATATATATATATATATATATATACATATATATATATGACTTATAATAGAATAAAAGAAGAGATATTAATTTTGTTAGATTGTAAAAACATATTGTACTTGCATAAAATATAAAAAGATTTCAAGATATGAATAAGAGATATAAATTTAAGAGAGAGAGAGAGAGAGGGAGAGAGAGAGTTGTCTTTCAATGTGACATGTTGAGATGGAAGAGAGAAAAAATTAAATTAATTTGATTGGTTGCATGCCAAATGGCATAAAGAGAGACATGCTAAGTAGGAAAGAGAATGTTACATTCTCTCAGCTTCAACTTTCATATATATATATATATATATATATATATATATATATATATATAATTGGATTCCCTTTACCTCTCCCAATTTACAACTGAATCATTGGGCTCTTCAAATACACGAATGGACGATCTTCCTAGCTTGCCGGCACGTGACATGGTCTAGGTGGCATAGAGGGAGAGGAGGAAGACCACGAAGACAGCAAGGGAAGTGGAGGAATAAGTGGGCGCTTGATCGTCTACCATCTGTAAATGGGGAGAAATATGAAAACAATGATAAAAGGAACTGTAGCAATAACTGTTAGGACATGGGGCTAGATAGAGATCTTTTAGGAATAATGGGGTGTGGGAAGTTTTCACGGGAAGTGAAGATCCAATAGGAGCTTGACACATAATTTATTTTATTTAATGAAATTAAAAAATTCTATATAATTGGGGTTGAGACTTTGTTAGTCATTCAGGTATCAATAGATAGATGTATTTATGTGTCTTTGAGATTTAACCTCATACATTTCAAGAACCACCACAACACTCATAACTAAATTAAAGTGTGTGTATGAGTGTATGTGTGTGTTTGTGTGTGTGAACTCAACTTCGATTATCTAAAGATAGTTGCTTCATCCTACAGTCTCACCTTCCAAAAACAAAAAAAACCTTCAAAATTACAAAGGTGTCCCAGAAACCAAAATTATTTCATGTGTGCATGTGTAGTGGAAGTGGGTATTTCTGTGGTGTTTGAGTGCGTGATACAATAGGGTGGGGGGGGGGGTACTTCTCTCGTTGTTTGAGGGGCTTAATAGACCATTTTATAACCAAAATAGTTACTAGACAACTTTGTACTCTCTCTCTCTCTCTCGATGATTTAGACTTGCATTGATGTAAAGAAACTTTTGGCAAGTTTAACGGAACAAATAAGAATACAAATAGGAACCAAAATAAGAGAGGTGATGAACCAACAAAAGGATATAATTCTATCTAACGATATATGAAGCAGATTGGTGAGTAAATCAGGGCACTGTCCTCCGATGATCACCATGATAACGACAGTCACTCTTGATTGGTGGAAGAATTTGTGCAGCTAACCGTTCGGCCAAACAGTTTGGCTACGTGTAATATGTCCGGATCCCCCCTGTGGTAATGATGCAGTCGTGAAGAGTATAGCTCACGTGACATATTTCTTACGTAATAGGCTTCATCACCATAGTAAGGTCCTCAGTCCCTGCCATCAGCGAGAGAATATAGTAGGACTTGGTATGAATAGTTCAATGTTTGAAAGAATTCTGATGACCCTACAAAGAATATAGCTATGTTAGTATGGGAATTTGTAGCCAAGAAGGAGCACCTTCTATTGACCCAAGCATTCATCTTGTGATCCATGTTGATCATACCGATATTGGAAACATGTGTTATTTTGTGTCAACAACTTTGAAGTTAAAATTGTATTTTACATAGAAACTTCTCTTTCAAGTCTCACTCCAGTACTCAATTGCTCAAATGTCCTAGTGTGTATTCATTCAGTCGGTGGCGGACATAACAGATGGTACCCGTAGACCTATCCCACATGCTGCTCCTGTTTCTAAGTCTTGTATATTCTTTGCATCTCAAGTTATATCGATACCCCCAATGTGATTTTTTCTATTTTGATTTGCTCCCCTGCCGTGATTGAATGAGAATGGATATGAGGCTCGTGGGATTGACATGAGGGGGCAGGGATGGCTATATTTCTAAGAGCGAACTCTGGGCGAATATGAAGCGCAGGGATACAAGTTAGGCTTTGGAATGGAATGAAAGACAATTCTAAATCCTCACGATCTGGATGGATGGCCCAAATGTTAAAAAATAAAATAAAATCAAGTCGTCCGCTACACAGTGTAGCGGACGTGACTTTTTTACCAAATTGCCCCTCCCAGGTCGTCCACTACACTGTGCAGCGGATGACTTTTTTGACCCAGACAATTGTCAGGCAAAAAGTCGCCCGCTATCTAAAAATTAGCGTAAAAGAAATGTCTTTATGATCATTGCACATGTTAAAACAGGCAAATAAACGATGGCGGATGTGCGATCTTTTTAAGTGGGTAAAAGAAGATGTCCAATGCAATTGTTAAAACTTTCTAAGAATTCCAAATATTAGACATAAGTTTCCACATACCAGAGAAGGTACCTGTTTTTTCAATAAATGGTACAAAGGAAAAAAAAACTGGGTTTTTAAACTGAAGGGAAAAAAAAAAGGAAAATAGTTATCAAACGCAACTTTTTTTTCCATTTTCCAAAACCGGAAAAATAATGTGTGTCAAAACCGGAAAAATAATGTGTGTCAAAATAGGGCCTCCGTTTTGCTGCAAGCATCTTTTCCTCCAACAACAGAATCTATCCAAGAAATTCATGAGCAAATGATTCCTAACTGGTGTGCCTCAATCATGGGAATGGGTGGCTTGGGAAAGTTGTCCATCTCTCCTTATTTAGGTGAGTTAATAAATTTCTCTTGTATAATTCATTTTTTCTTTATTGACCATCTTGAAAGTTGGTTTTTGTTGCGAGAAATTTTTTTAGAATCAAACAAAATTCTCTGGTCCTGATCATAGCCATTATCTGTTATTTCGTCTGTAAGAAAGTAGTTTAAGGTAATTAATAAAAAAGATGAAGTTGTGAATAAAACTGCAGCAAATTCTCAACTAGTGAAAAACTATTGATCTCTAATTAGTGATTGTCTACGGATACTCTATGCGCAATTAATTTCTACCCTTAAGAGTACCCTGCGCTTAAAAGCTCTGAAAATCACCGCCGGTGCAGAATTTTTCAGGTTGGTAGACTCATCTTGACTCTTTATAATTGTCTACTGACACTCTGTGTGCAATAATGGTTATTCATAATGATTCTTTATAATTGTTATAGCATGTAGCCACGCACCCCCCCCCCCCCCCCGCGATTAAGTAGTCGTGGTAATCTAAATTACTCTCTATTGTAGCTCTTGCATTACATTGAAATGTATTAAAAGAGTGATCGGTTTTAGGTGTCCTTCTAGCGACATCAAATAAGTGCTCCATATAAAAGTGAGTATGTTCCTTCCCTTAACTACACCATCTTTCATTCTTCGCTCAAGGAATTCATGAGCCGATGATTCGTAACTGGTGTGCCTCAATCATGGGAATGGGCAGCTTGGGGAAGTTGTCCATCTCTCCTTATTTAGGTGAGTTAATAAATTTCTCTTGTATAATTCATTTTATCTTTATCGACCGTCTTGAAAGTTTGTTTTTGTTGCGTAAATTTTTTTAGAATAAAACAAAATTTCCTGGTCCTAATTGTAGCCGTTATCTGCTATTTCGTCTGTAAGAAAGTAGTTTAAGGTAATTAATAAAAAAGATAAAGTTGTGAATAAAACTGCAGCAAATTCTCAACTAGTGAAAAACTATTGATCTCTAATTAGTGATTGTCTACGGATACTCAATGCGCAATGAATTTCTTGCACAATTAATTTCAACCCTTAAGAGTACCCTGCCCTTAAGACTCTGAAAATCGCCGCTGGTGCAGAATTTTTCAGGTTGGTAGACTCATCTTGGCTCTTTTATAATTGTCTACTGATACTCTGTGTGCAATAATGGTTCTTTATACTTGTTATAGCGTGTAGCCACACACCCCCGATTAAGTAGTCGTGCAGAACATGAATTTCCAATTGGTGAGGATAGTGGATGTTAATACTATGCTTGTTGGTTCTGTGAGGTACGATCTTACCCTTGAACTAACAACCCCCGGGACTACTGATCCCAGGAGGTATTGTGCATCAGTTTGGAAGGAACTTGATGGGAAAATTGTTCTCCGTGACTGGGAAACAATCGATGAAATTGGTTTCTCCCCAAAGATCACAGACCTTGCCAACTTTGCTATGAACACGCTCAATCGCTTTGGGGTTTGTATCTCTATTTCATTCATATCTGTCCGTGCATGTGTTAATTTATGCACCAGATTCGTCATATGTGACATGGACCTCCTTTCATGAATCTGATCTCGCAGAACACGAATCTTCAATTGGTGAGGATACTCAAAGCTTGCACTAATCCTGCTTTCGGTCTGCGCTTCATTTTGAACCAGGAGTTAACAGTCAATGGGGCTGGTTATTCCAAGGTTTACCGTATGTATGTTTACGAGCAACATGACGGCACCAAACTTCTCTTGGATTGGGAATCTGCTGACCAATGTTCCACGACGAAAGTGGATTGGGAATCTGTTGACCAATGTTCCACGACGAAGCCAAAGGTTTTCTCTTTTTGCTATCATTAATTAAAAACAATGTCGATTGATTTAAAAACTGCATAAGAACTTGTGTGTCCATCACAATTCACCATTGGTCTTTTGGGGCTTCCTAACCCTCTGATATCATCCCCTTTGCACCACCACTCACATTTTGTTTTCGAATTGAGCATTCCTAGAACTGGGATTTGAGAGACCGGTTTGTTATGGTTACTTGAATGTGTCAAACAGGAGATGTTTGCTTCCTAAATAGATTTTCGTCTCAATAAAACCTATGCATCTACATTACGAAGTTGAGCTTGCACTATGAGACATGTTAGTGTGTCATTTGACTTGCATCTTTTTGTGACTCCCAGCTTCTTCTGTCAGAAAACACATTTATCTTGGTTGTGTGGTCCTCTTTATCCTTTATTCAGGTTGCACCAGTGTTATTAAAGGTGCAGGTGCACCTAGGAATGGCAATGGGGGGCTGGTAGGATGCGGCGGATCTTATAAATTGCAAACCCGCTCTGCTAGTCATGAAACCTTGCCCCGTCCTGCGCCGCCCCGCCACCGGGTTATGTATGTACAATATCATAACCGATCCTATGTGAATTTAGGAAACCCGTATCCTCTCCGATCCGCTCAACCCTCGTTGTAGCACACAAAAGCCCGAAACCAACTCGCCCCACCCAGACTGGTTCTGGTTGGTTAGGCAGAAATTTTTTACTTTTTTAACTTGTATTACAAAAACTTGCACATGTGTCACAAAAAATAAACTAGATCAAATTAATGTTCAAAAATCCCAAAGGAGAGAAGATGGTAGCGGCAGCTGACGGTGGAGTCGTGGCGGCAAAGTCGTTATTACAAGAAGATGTGTGGCCGATGGTACGGGGGAGAGGGAGAGGGAGAGAAGATATGCTATTGTAGCTATTCCATCTATTTGTGCATCAAATTGAAGAAGATCTCGTATCTGGCAGTGGTTCTTCAAACCGATCACAAATTCTCGGCGAGTGGCGGCCGGCGGTCGGCAGTGGAGCCGTCGGCAGAGTTGCAGAGAGGGAGAAGAGGCAGCGCCACAGCGGCTGCCAGTGTATCTTTGGAGTCAGCAGAGAGTGCTGAGTGAGAGAGAATAGAGAGGAACTAGGGTTTGGGAGAAAGACATATATATATTATAGGATGGACGAGTAAGATTAACATATGTATAGGGTAAGTATACCGGGGCGGATACGGGTTGCGAGACGGGTCTAATCTCGGGTTGGGTTGGGTAGAATACCATTGCTAACCCTAACCCGCTGCGGGTATTTTTAAAAAAATACCATACCCGCCCAGTGACCTAGTCAAAGTCAACATAACCCGCTTCCATCTGATCGGGGGGGGTCGGAGATCTGCTGGTTGCAGATTTATTGCCATCCCTAGCACCTAATGCACAAAGGGTCCTTTGGAGCCTAGGCGCAAGGTGCAGGCGCACCATTTCGAAGTAACGTACAAAGTAAAAATATATACTAATAAATGAAAAAATAATAGATATTTGGCAGCTATTCTTCCTTTTCCTTTTATCTTGGGTGTAAACATAAACATGGTCCAGTTTATTGTGTGCGTGACTTGAGTGTAAACTCACCAAACAAGGTCAATTCTATTGCTGAGGATGTACTCTCATGGATGGATACAAAGAAGCAACGAACAAGGTGTTATACAACACCTATACAATATTGTACGAACAAAAAGTGAAATTAGTCTCCTCACACAGCTAACCATCACAAATACTCCCAAGCAGTAAATAAGTCTTCTTCCTTTTCCTTTTTCTCATCTCATTGGCAGGAATTGAAGTCAAACCATAACAAATACCCCCAACTCCAACAGTAAATAAGTCTTCTTCCTTTTCCTTTTTCTCATCTCTTCGGCAGCAATCCAATCACATATGTTTTTTGTGGGTTTTATGTGTGTGTGACTGACTATGTTGTGTGTGTGACTGTGTTGTTTGCGTGCGTGCGCGTGAGAGAGAGAGAGAGAGAGAGAGAGAGAGAGACAAACAACGAACCTGGTGGTGGTGGTCGGTGGAAGACTAGCAGCCGGCAGCAGCTGCGGTAACTGAAGCAGCAGCGGCGGGGACTGGAGCATCAGCGGCAGCGACAAGGCAGTGAGATGGATCTAGGCTTTAAGGTTTAGAAGTTGAATCGATGGAAGTAACAAAGAAAGGGGAAAAAATTCGATGGTCAAGATGACGCCACAACGACGTCAATCAACGATTCCGAGCTTGCATTGGCGCCTCCACCGCTGCTGTCCGCCTGGGCGCGCAAGGCACGCACCTCCTTAAAGGTGTTTTACCTAGCCCTAGGCGAGGCGCACTACCTGCGCTGGGCTGCGCCTTGTGCCTAGGCGCACTTTAATAACACTGGGTTCCACTAAGGGTTTCATTCTTATTTGGCAGGTTACTCTTAAGGGCCCAAGGCACACCCGCTTCCTATCGACTGCTGCTGTTTCGTTCCCTTCAAGGCATGAATCTCGATTTCTCCAAGTTCGGGATGCTAAGACAAACGAACTTGTGAATGACCTTGCTAAGTTTGCTGTGGAAAAATACAATCAGGAAGAGGTTTTGTTTTCATATTATCAGACTACACTCAAATGTTTCAAAGCCCTACTGACCACTGTTCATGGATTCCTTTTTGCAGAATGCACATCTGCGGTTTTTGGAGGTATCACACGCAAAGTGTTCTAAAGTTGTTAGTGGAATGAGATATTATATTGTGGTGGCACTAGGTGATGGCAATGATAAGGGTCATTTCAATACAGTTAGGGTCCTGATTGACTTTTCTCCACAGAGCTAACATGTTTCGATCTTAATTACTGGTGGCTAGGGCACTGTGTCGACATTTCTGGCGAGAATGGTGTGTGTTTGTGTGTTTGTTTGATATATCTCTTTAGTTCTTGGATGGTGTTTGAGATCTGCTTGGAATATGTGAGACTGAAGGGTTGTTTGGTATTCGGTTGTTGTGGTAACGGAAGAGGCTGTGGTGTGGTTGTTTTTTGCCGGTGGCAATCTGACACGAATTCGTATCTGGAGCGTGTGACTGCGTGAAGGGTTTAGAATGCGAGGGAGTTTTCACGGTTGAGCTTGCTGGAGATCGATGTTCGACTGATGAGGTATGATGTAGAGGTGTTGATGTGGCGCTGGCATGTAGTGGGAGTTGCTGGTGATGGGTTGTGAGTTGATACCATGGCAGTTGGTGGTTGCAAAAGTCGATGGTGTGCACCTGAACCGACCACGGTGATGGTGAAGGTGGTTGGTTTGGTTGTGATAGTGGGTTTGGCTATGAGGTGGTGTTTGGAATGGTAGTGATATGTGGTGGTGGTGGACTTGGTTTCCATGGTGAGCTTGTTGGTGAATGGTGGTGGTGCAGTGCTATGTTATGGTTGTGGGGATTAATTTCTTCTAAAGAATAAATGAGATGATGCTTTAAAGGCTGGGGTAAAGGTGATGTCGTGGAGCGTTTTTGTCGTATTGACAGTATTGTCCCTAAGAATTTTAAAGCCTCTGAAGCTTAGTCTATTGACCGACTAATTTGGGTTGAGAAATAGTTTGAGGTTTTGATTTGGTACACGTGAAACATTAGGTAATTGAGCTGGATTTGGTGTATACCTTAGGGTACAGATTTGGGATTAACCCTAAGTGTTGTTTTGTCCAAAGATTGGCTTGCAATTTTTTTGCTATAATCGTGACTTTCCAGTCTTACCCTTGCATAAGAATTAACGGGAACCTATTGGCATTTCCATCCACAAAAATTGACGGAAGGTTACGTAGAACACGGACTTTTTCTTAGAGAACCAACTTGGTACTAGTAAACGACGTGGGTTACTAAAGCAAACTTAAGGGGCATACAGGAATTTACTCCATCTTTTATGAAAACTTAAAAGAATCATGTTTTTCTTTGTTTTAAAGTACTTTTGTCATACTTCATATATGATTTGGATATAATTTTTAATACAAATGATATTACTTAATATTACAAATGAAATTACTTAATATTTTGATGTAACAATGGCATCGCGGTTGAACCATGGTTCAAACGCAAATCTGCATCCTGCAATGACCGTTGAACCAGTTCAATGAGTTTATTTTCCGGCTCAATGGTCCTGTTTTTACATCATTTATTTTTGGGCATGTGGTCAGAGAAAATTGTAGATAATTATTGTCTCTTTGCTTACTTGGAGTTAAGCAAGACAACTGTTCTCTGTGTGTTTTTGTGGGGTTGGGTTGGGGGGGGGGGGTGATTACTGTAACAGTATTTTTATTTCTTGTTTTCTGTATTTGTAGACTTAGAAGGGCAATCCATGGAACACGACTATAGTAAGGGTGTCAACTCCTGTGGTTTTGAGAAAGCTACTTCCAGGTCCTTTAAAGTTTTGTTGGATGAGTTTGTGCAGAGTAGCAAGCATCACTTATGATCTCTTTTATAAGACTGCAATAGGATATACTTAGGGTTCGTTTGACAAAAAAAAAATTTTGGTTTTCAGTTTTTAAAGAGCAGCTTAATATTTTTTTTTTTACAAAAACAAGTGGGTGTTTGATAACCTTTTTTTTTTTGAGGTGTTTGGTAACCCTTTTTATTTTGACTTTTTTTTTTGGGTGGTTTGCGGTGGCGGTGGTGGGGCGTAGCGGTGGTCGACAGTGGTGGTGGCCGGCGGTGGCTGGTGGCTGCCGGCAGTGGTCGCAGACGGCCGGAGGTGGTCGCCGGCGGCCGGAGGTGGCGCCGACAGTCGCCGGTGGCTGCCTGCAGTAGCCGGCGGTGGTCGCCAGCCGCCGGAGGTGGCTGTCGGCGGCCGGTGGTGGCTGCCGGCAGTGGTGGCCGACGGCCGGAGGTGGCTGCCGGCGGTGGGAGGGTGTTGGTAGTGGTCTCCAAAAAAAAAAACCAAAAGTGAAAAAAAAAACCAGTTTCTGAATTTTTTTTTTTACTCTGCAGTTTAAAAACTGGTTTTTTAAATTGGAGAAGGAAAAAAAAATGGTTACCAAACGCACTTTTTTTTCCAGTTTTCAAAACTGAAAAAAAAAATGGAAAAAAAAAGCTGCAGCAAACGTGGCCTTAAGTTATCTACTTTGTTGGATCTTTCTGTCTTAAATTCCCTTAGAACTCGTAATTTGGTCATAACCTTATTTTGGTGAACTGTCGTAATTTCCCAAGTCCTAACAGCTTTTGTAATCTGAATTCTCATACATTAGATTAGATGCTTCTACTACTACTTATCAGACAACGGGTTGAAGCAAAATTGTCAGTTTTTTTTTAATTTTTTATTATCATATATTAGATTAGATGCTTCTATTTTGTAGCTGCCTGCGTATGCAGTTCTACGTGTTTGATAAAATGCATAGTAGAAGTTAAAGTTCACAAAAAATGAGTTGCTTGAATAAGATATTGTAGCTGCCGACCCCGATCTTATCCGCCTTGTCGTCCTTTCCTTCATCCTCCTCTCTCTTCCCTTTACCTCTCCCAATTCACAACTTAAATCATCGGGCTCTTCAAATACACGAATGGACGATCTTCCCTGGCTTGCCGGCACATGACATGGTCTAGGCGGCATAGAGGGAGAGGAGGAGGAACACGAAGACGACAAGGGAAGGAGAGGAGGAAGTGGGCGTTTGATCGTCTACCGTCTATAAATGGAGGAACATGAAAACAATGATAAAAGGAACTGTAGCAGTAACTGTTGAGCCGCGGGGATAGATAGAGAGTTTTTAAGAATAATGGGGTGTGGGAAGTTTTCACAGGAAGTGAAGATTCAATAGGAGCTTGACACATTATTTATTTTATTTAATAAAATCAAAAAATTCTATATAATTGGGATTGAGACTTGGTTAGTTATGCAGGCTATCATTTAAATCCAAATACTAAATAATAGATAACTGTATTTATGTGTCTTCGAGATTTAACCTTATACATTTCAAGAACCACCACAACACTCGGAACTAAATTAAAGTGTGTGTATGAGTGTAAGGGTTTGTGTGTGAACTCAACTTTGATTATGTCAAGATAGTTGCTTCATCCTACAGTCACACCTTCCACAAAAAAACCTTCAAAATTATAAAGGTGTCCCAAAAACCAAAATTAATTCAAGCGTGCGTGTGTAGTGGGGGTGGGTATTTCTGTGGTGTTTGAGTGTGTGATACAGTGGGGTGGGTACTTATCTCGTTATTTGAGGGGCTTAGTCGACCTTTTTATAACCAAAATAGTTACTAAACAACTTTGGAGTCTCTCTCTCTCTATGATTTTAGACTTGCATTGATGTAAAAAAAAAAGTTGGCAAGTTTAATGGAACAAATACGAATAGAAACCCAAAGAAGAGAGGTGATGAGCCAAAACAAAAGGATGTAATTCTATCTAATAATATACGAAGCAGAGCGGTGAGTAAATCAGGACTCTGTCCTCCGATGATCATCATGATAACGACAGTCACTCTTGATTGGTGAAAGAGTTTGCGCAACTAACCGTTCGGGCAAACGGTTTGGCTACGTGTACTATATCCGGATACCATGTGGTAATGATGTAGCCGTCAAAAGTATACCTCATGTGACATATTTCTTACATAATAGGCTTCATCACCATAGCAAGGTCCTCGGTCCCTGCCATCAGCGAGAGAATATAGGAAGATTTGGTATCTATATCTATACACATATATAAAAGAGCCAAAGCTCAGCCATTTTAGCACTTTGCCCATGGTTTACATTATATCACACCCGTGCCACCCAATATAAGCCACCTAATCTAAGGGTCCCTGGCCGACCAGGGACCCTTAGATTGCGTGCTCCACAAGCTCTACAGTGACAATTGGAAGAAACAGCTCGACCATTACAATGGCCGACGAGGGTCATTGTATCTTCTGGATCGCCCATTCGCCCCTTTATTAAATTTCATAACTAAACACATGTATTTACTTGTTCTTTCTCCTCGTAATTTTGTAATTGATCTAAGTCACGGCCTATCCATTTGTTTCGGTTGTTCCATAGCATATCTACCGTAATCTGTCTATCTTCTACAATTAGGATAGTGAAATATTTCGAGTATTATATATCGATATTGCAGTTGACAATTAAAGGCGGGATGAATAAAACATTTCTTGAAATGATCCCCAGTGTCTTTAAACATTTCTTGAAATGATCCCCATTAAAGGCGGGATGAATAAAACATTTCTTATCTATACTATTTTTTAAACCAAAACTTGGTTGGTTTGGTGTAACACCCTTTTTGGTGATACATAAGTACTAATCTACAACGATGACAAGTGACATTTCAATAAATTTTTACACAAAATAAAAATCTTAATTGATAATTAACTACATACAAAAATATGTTTAGTTTTTACAAGTTAAAATTCATTAGAAAATATAATCAAAAAAATTTAAAGGCCAAGTTTGGTACGATAATAATATTTTTCTACCTTATTTTTGGACACATATGATTAACTTATTTTTCTATTATTTAAAATTCATTTTACAGGATATATCAATAAACAATTATACGTGATGTTTGTACTATTAATTTTATTTTTGCACACGCATTACAATGGCTCGTCTACATCAATGTTGCTTTTAAGAGTTTTTGTTAGCTTCTTAATTTGATATCTACTCGACCTTGGAAAGAACTTTTCACATAATTTTAAGAGTCGGAAAAGTTTGGCATCGACGAGAATGAAGTTTGCCACTATATAGGTGAGATTAACTTTCAAATTGGAAGGAGTCTGAAAATGTGTGGGTTGTGTTGATGAATTTGGAGGATGCGAAGATGCCCCCGAGTGCTTGGTTAGAGATATTGCGAGTAGGAGCGATGAAGCTGCATTTGTTCAACTTTGATGTGATTAGGGATACAAGGGTTGGAACAGGTACCTTGTGATTCACATCAACTTTGATGTGATTAGGGGTACGAGAGGGTCTTGACTGAGTGACTGACTGACTTCCTTCTTGGTGTGTTCAATTTAATTAACAATTTGCTTCTTAATTTATGGCTTTCTATTGGTTTATTGGCAGACCAAGGATTTCAGCCTTTGATTATCAACAATTTGCTTCTTAACAGTGATTTTGTATCAACATTAAGTTTACATCAATTGATCATATATCAGATACCATAAATTATATGTATAGGTCTAGGAATCAAATATTTGGTTAGACAAACAATTGGCGATAAACATATGCAAAAAAATGTGCAAACAGTGAAAGGGATGTAAAGAGCCCACCCACCATTACCACATTGAATGCATTTTTGGGTCACGTCACGAGTTATTTAACCCCGTAACAAACAACTTATTTTGCTCCAATCCAATTTTCTTAAACTTTCTTTTAAATAACTAATATTTGTTGTTATGATTTTTTAGTAAAATTTCAGTAACACCTTTCTAAAATTTAACAGAGGAGGCATGAGACAAACGCAACCAATAACAATGAATCATATAAAAAAAGGGAAACTAAAAAGGTTGCCTAATACTTTGGGGATGAAAGGAACAATAAAAATGTAAATCCCTCGCTACTGCAGTAGTAGATTTTATTCTAATTCAAAAAGTGCTTATACCTTAATTTTTTCCTTAAAATTAAATGTCTAAAAAATGATCTACGTCAAATATTTTATAGCCAAAAATGTGGGTTTAAGTGTAAGAAGGTCATAACATATAACCTAATGGCTTTTTTTGTTGTTGTTAATAATAGAGTGATATAAAATAGAAATAGCCTTGTACTGGTCATACAGTTTTAGCATCTAGGTTAGGTCATGACATACCATGACGTACAAATTTACACAGGAGCTCCACTACTGAACCAGTAAAACCTTTTGTAACTCAGTCGTTGCTTATACCTAGCTTTTTGAAGGGCCTAATGTAAATATAGCCTAATGGGTTGGAATATTTGTTTACATTAAAATTAATGTGGCGCTCAAAAAGGGCGTAGCCAAATGGAGTGGAATATCATAACTCTCAACTTGGCAAATAACCATCTGAAGAGCAGCAAAAGAGCTGAGTTTCATGGTAATGAAATTTGGTTATAATATCCAACTTAGATAAGATTGAAGTAACCCCTAGGGGTGAGTGAAGTGGCAAAGATCTTAAGGATTTATTTCAAGGTCAAGAGTTCAGATTTTCATACCGACGGTCAAATATGAATTGTAGTTTTACCACAAGCCACCACAAAAAGAAAGTGTGTAATTCTCTTTCAATAATGACAAGACTATAAGGCTGAAGTTTTCAAGTGTGTAATTTTCTTTCAATAATGACAATTTTATGACATTCCCTACCAATTTTGAAGCGATACACATTAAGATCACCAGTAATGCAACTTCCACAAGGGCGGTTAACATTCGAAGTTGGCAAAGGACCGATAGCAAAAATCACCTGCTTAAAATGTATATATTTTGTTTATTCCAGTGAAACATTTAGATTAATTCAAAAGTAAAAAAATACAAGACAAGAAGATATGAATTTCAATATTTTTTTATTTCATAATGGGTTTTACCATGTATGGAAAGTCAGATTACTTTCCGTAGCAATTATTTCTGAAACTGTGGAAAGACAATTCAATTAGTTGCTAAAGAATGTGATTAGGTCCCAAAGTTAAAATCTCGACTGAGATTTCTTTTAGTTAATTTTCCTTGGTATATGATATTCTCATAAAATTTTTATAACATTATTTCTCATTTACTTATTTGTTTTGCCTTATATTGTAGTGTTATTGAATGGTACCCACGCACTTCGCACGTGAGTACCTTTTAATAATAGTAAAACTTATATTAGTTACTAAAAGAGCCCAATGCACAAAAGATATATTTTGGGTGTCACAATTTCCATTTCTTAACAACAATTTCAATTCTAAGCTCCTCATAAACAGAGACCATTCCAATTCTTCGTAACAATGTATCCCTGAATGCGAACATCACATAATATGGCACAAGAAATGGGAGAAGATAACAAATAAAAGAATTGAGCATTTACCGGAAAGAAGCTTCAGCTTTTATCAATAGACGAAACACTTGTTCACATCTTTTCCCTACAATGAAATGTGCCGAATGACAGTCCATGAACCTCAATGGTGCCTCAAACACTTGTTCACATCTTTTCCCTACAAGGAGTGGCATAAATCCAAGCTTCATTCTGTTACTAAAAGCAGCCAAAAAATAAACATTTGTGATGTTAATAAACCCCTGCTGATGGCTGCCAATGTAAACTATTTTCCTTCCTTGATTCGTTTTCTTTTAACTGCCAAAAATTAGTTGTAGCGTTCATGTAACAAGTGAAAAGGCAAACACTTGCCATAGCATACTTGGTTGTAACATTTGTGACAAGTTGGTTCAATCTATAAACCAATCTTATAGTTTGTGTACTAGCTATTTAGTATTGAAATATTGAGCGCTATGTGTGTTTAAGAGGTTTGATAGTTGAACGAATATGTGGAGTCTCTGTAATTTTTTGGCACAAAATTCAAAAGGCAACCCATTTTTCAGACATGTTAATGCAATCGGTTATCTATGGACCGGTACACGCACTATTTTCTTCTGCTCAGCAATTGTACATTTTCACTTTCTTGAAGGATAACAGCATTTTACCGTTACGATGAGCTTTACAATATACAGTAAAGTTACATTACTTTTATGGCACTTAAGATTGAAAATCGTAAACAAATGTGACGTTAGAGTGACACAAAATAATATAAAAAATAGTACCCAAAATCAAGGCAAACGAAATGATGGAAGTTATAAATCTCGACCATGATTATATCGAACATTTTTTCTTTATTTTCATAGTGGAGTGTATTGAAAGGTAATTTTAGGTATGGACTCACGGACACATTTATCATCTTCTTCTCCCGACTCTCTTATCTTATGGCAAATTTTGTACCTTCTAATTACATGCACACCATAGATTCATCCAAAGCTCTACAAGCTATTGTAGATCCGATGGTATTTGGGGGAACCACTACTGCTAGCCTTTATTTTGCATGCAGCTTGGGAGCACAAAATAATTGGTTCAACCACTAGCAACAGCTACCAAGCAGCATGTCATGACTTCTTAGTTTTGGAATCTGGGGTACCGGAATTCATAAGCATAGATTTGAAATGGAAAGTAAGAATGGGTTATTTCATTTTGTTTCTATAACTATTGACAAGTGCATATATAGCAATATCACTACATCAGAGTACAGATATGACCATTAAGTTGTGATGCCAAGGAAAGTGGGTTCGTACCTACGTGGAGGTGCCACAAAGGTTGCAGTCCGAGTCAGCTTCCAAGTATGTAAAAATGAGAGACAACAAGAACGGAATAAGGGCTGAGAGCAAGGCTTCCCAGACAGGCCGTGAGGAGTGGCAGTGCTGTGGAGATGAGGCTGAGACGAACAGGGCCGGCAGTCGACAGTCGAAGTCAAGGTCCGAGTCGGGGTCCAATGCTACGGTCCGAAGTTATGTCCAATTTTGTGTTTCTCTCACTAGAATCCAAGAGCTCCCAAATTCTAGAGCGAGAAAGTGATTTTGTAAGAAGGAGCCAAAAGTCCCTTTTTTTGAGTCATAAAGCTCACTATTTATAGAAAACAGTGTGCATGTGTCATCAAGTGCCACGTGTCATCCCCTGGAAGTGACACGTCACCAGGGGGTCCGAAAATGCCGGTTCCTAAATTCGTGTCGCCTACCTCACACAGCGTCGCTCTACCTGTCTGATAAGATTGACCACACCGCGGTAGCATGATCAGAGTAAGCCCGTTGCCCCAGCCACCGATCCAATACTGAATCCCACAAGCATCAAGAGACGCGAAGAGAACCTGACAGCGGTGAGGGTTGCCCCTGTAGCCAACTGCCAGGCGGACTAGGCGCGATGCCCTCCAAGGACCTGCTCTCGTCCCGGAGTGACCCGAGGGTCATTGCCCTGGTGGTGTCGACGATCAATGGTAACATGAGTAGACGCAGCACAGTGCTCAGGGTCTGCGGCGAGGGGTCCTCGTGCCGGAGCCCCCCGTAATTGTGATGGCAATGGCTTTAAGGTTGTGAGCCCATCCCTTGGCGGCGATGACTATAAGGTTGTGAGTTCATCCCTCTGCGAGGGGTCCTCGTGCCGGAGCCCCCCGTGATTGTGCCGGCGATGGCTTTAAGGTTGTGAGCCCATCCCGTGGCGGCGATGACTATAAGGTTGTGAGTTCATCCCGCTGCGAGGGGTCCTCGTGTTGGAGCACTACGAACGGAGCCCCCCATAAGCATGTAACATGATTGTGGCGCATGGGCGAGGCGACTACCGTCGCGAGACAATACTTGGTGTCGGGGCATGTATTATGAGAGTGGCGCACGGGCAGGGCGACGAACGTCGCAGAGAGAATACCGGTGCCGGGGCACGTGTTATGAAAGTGGCGCACGGGCGCGACGACGAACGTCGGGGAGACAATACCTGGTACCGTGGGCACATGTCATGGAAGTGGCGCACGGTCGCTGCGACGAGCGTCTCGGAGACATACTTGGTGCCGGGGCACATGTTATGAAAGTGGCGCATGGGCGCGGCGACGAACGTCACGGAGACAATACTTGGTGCCGGGGCACATGTCTCATGAGAGTGGCGCACGGGCGCGGCGACGAACGTCGCAAAGACAATACCTGGTGCCAGGGCACGTGTTATGAAAGTAGCACACGGGCACGGCGACGAGCGTCACGGAGACAATACCTAGTGCCGTGGGCACATGTCATGGAAGTGGCGCACGGGCGAGGCGATAAACGTCGCAGAGACAATACCTGGTGCCGGGGCACGTATCATGAGAATGGCGCACGGGCGCAGGCGACAAACGTCGCCGGGATATACTTGGTGCCGGGGCACGTATCATGACAATGGCGCACAGGCGCGACAACAAACATTGCAGAGACGGTGCACGGGCGCGCGTCAGGTGTCCCGAAGATGGGATGTGAGTTGAGTGTGCATGTGATAACAAAATAATGAATGCAACATGTAGTAATGACAAAGTTGGGAGTGATGGTATGCGATCGTCGGCGACGGGTTGTTCGGCGGTAGTGCTCGACTTTGGATGACGGGCATCGCGAGAGCGGTGCGCGGTCACGGGTGACGAACATCGAACGTCGTGAGGTTGATGTACGACGGACATCGCGAGGTTGATGTATGAACGTCCGTAAACATCGCGGAGGTGCAAAGACTAGAGAAAATAAGTGTGCCCGGGAGGGGAGGCCATAGGCCAAAAAAATGGGGGAAGGCCAAGGCCACCACCCTTAGGGAGGCCGAGGCCGACCCTAAGGGGTGGCCAAGGCCAATGGCCAACTCCCATGAAGGGAGGCCAAGGCCACTCCCCCTTTTGGTGAACTTTGGGTGCGCCGACGATAGGTGTTTTGATGGTCAATAACGAATCTGAAAGTTTCGTTACCACGAGCGTGTCGACGCGAATTGTACCTACGTGACAAATAAGGTGCCACAGTCACGTACAAAGCGTACAAAGCGAAAAAAGTGCAAAAAGAAGATTGTGCGAAGGGGTGAACCACCAGGGGAAAATGGCCGAGGTCGACCCCCTAGGCATGGGGAAGGCCAAGGCCAAATGGCCAACTTCCATTTTTGGAGCCTAAGGCCACTTCCCCTTTGGGCGAACTTCGGGCGCGCCGTCGGTAGGTGTTTTGATGAGCGATGACGAATCCAAAAGTTGCCCTGTGATGAGCGTGTCGCCAAGAATTGCACCCATAATGAACAAGGTGCCAAAGTTACGTACGAAGCGTACAAAGTGAAAAAAGTGCGAAAGGGACTGCGCGAAAAGTGAGCAACGGGGGGAGAAGGCCAAGGCCAAGGCCAACCCCCCATGGAGGTCGAGGCCGACCCCATGGGGTTGGCCAAGGCCTTAGCCCCATGACCCCGTCACTCTGGTTGCGCCGTCGGTCGATGTTTTCGATGAAAAGGTGTTTGGGTGGTTGCGTCGTGACGATCGTGCTACCGTGAGTGACGTCAATGCGAAATAAATTGTCTAAGTCACACACGTGACTTGAGCGTGCACGCGCTGATCGGTTCGATGCGTTGAAAAAATGACTGTTGCATCCGTTGACGTGTTGGCGTGAAACGAGACCCCTAGTGGGCCCTTGGGTCGGACCAAGATAGGTTGGGAACATATGTTCCCAACCGCTACTCTTTGTAGCGGTCAGAATTGGACTCCACACAGTAGCATCTTATTCTAAAGAAGCAATTAGCCACAAATGCCTCTTATTTGCTGGCCACCTTAAGTTGATTCAAGATTTTCAAAGCTCCTCCTTACCACACCAATGACCAGGCCAAAAACAAAGGCGAGTTCAGTCACCTGCTTCAAATCATAGGTATTTTGCAAGTTCCTCCATCGACTTGCTGATACCTATCAATTAACTAGTATTCTACCCCCAGCACACATCCTTTCCTTTCCATACCTGCCCTCCTTTCTATCTAGGGAAAATTGCATAAAATACCCCTGTGGTTTGGGGTCATTGCAAAAATACCCTCGTTGTTACAAAAATTGCAAAAAGACACCTGTGGTGTTCATTTTGTTGCGACCGCTAGAAAAATCATCCAAATTAACGGAGCGTCATATTCACTTTCCTAAAAAACGCGTTTGATATATTTTAATATATTCAAAAGACAAAATTACCCTCTCTTTTTTTCTCTCCCACCCAAGTCCCATCTTCTTCTCCAATCCAAGCAAACCCTAAACCTAGCCCCCAACCAAAACCCTAGCCGCCACCCTCATCCAGCCCCATCCACAACCACCACCGCCCATTTCGTGCACTGAGTGGTGCCGTCGTGTACGAGATGGGCTTGATTTCGGCCCAATGCCTCGCGAAGAATGTTGACAGAGAAGGGCAACGGTGGCCCTTGGGATTTTGCGATGTCGGCGTTGCCAGTCGTGGCGGCGACGGCGCTGCCTGTTGCGACGGCGACGGTGCAGCTTGAAGGTGCAGAGCTGACGGCGACGGCGGTGACGGTGCAGAGCCATGGTGATGGTGCAGACCCGGCCACGGCTGCTGTGATTGTGGCGGTGACGATCCGGTCTTTCACCACCACGTCGTCGGTTACGACGGCAGATGGACTGAAGAAATGGCCGAAGCTACGGCCAAGCTCGAGCCATTGATTCCCATTCTTCTTCGCCACTGTGAATGTGATCGTCGGGGCTTTGATGTTTGATGAAAGGGCTTGAGTTCTTCTTTCATTTTGGCCTGACAATCTTAAGGTTTAAATATAAGGGTATTTTGGACAAATTTTTTGTTTCGTTACAGAAATCGTCTGTTGCAACACTTTTGCAATCACAGGCGTCTTTTTTGCAATTTTTGTAATAATGAGGGTATTTTTGCAACGACCCCAAACCACAGGGGTATTTTACGCAATTTTCCCTTCTATCTCACATCACCGCAGTTACCTTTACGCAGGCCACCGGTGTCTCTTTTCCATGGAAATGGAGGTTTCTTCCTCCCATTTTACGCTTTAATATTGAACTGCTCCCTCAAATTCAACAACCACCAGTGCCTTTGTAGACCGGAGTAGAGTTGTCAAACGGGCCGGGCGGCCCGCGGGCTGGCCCGACCCGGCCCGGTTCTGGCCCGGGCTGGCCCGGCCCCGTCCATGAACAGTAGCGGCCCCAGCACAGCGGGCTTGGGGCCTGGGCCTGGACCAGGCCTTCAATTGCTGCGAAAAAGCCCGGCCCGGAAACGGGTTTGGCCCGGCCCGAAGTCGGCCCGGGTCTGGCCCGGTCTACGGCCCGGGTTTGGCCCGGTTTTGGCCCCACTTGTTTGAATTTTTTTGTTCTTCCACCCCTTTTCCAAAATTCCACTTTTACCCCCCCAACAGCAATATAACGGCTAGTTTGGGGGGTATTTTAGTCTAACCTATATTTTTCAACTCCTTTACACTCTTACCCTCCCCAACAACTATAAACGGATAGTTTGTAGGGGTATTTTGGTCTTTTGTGAAGTTTCTAAAATCTATAAATTCACACCATTTCTCTCTAATTTTTCACACCAATCTTCTTACTCTCTCTTACCTAAACATTCTATATTTCTACAAGCTTTGCTACTATTTTCCTCTCCAATTACTACTCTTGCTAATTACTACTAGTATTTACTAATTAGTACTCTTGTTTATTAATTACTAGTCTTGCTAAATTCTTTTTAATTACTAACTCTCTAATATTTGTTACTCGTTCATTCTTTTAATTGTTATTTCTTATTACTACTCTTATACTTGTGTATTTAGTTACTCTTACAAAGTTTAACTCGAAATATGGCTGGATTATTGAAGAAAATGAGGCGTGCATCGTCATCACGAAAAACATCATCATCATCGCAAGCACCACCACCAGCACAAGCGCCAGCGCCACGGCCATCACAAACACCAATCCAAGCACCAACACAACCATTCGTTCCTGGACGAATGAGTACAGGCTGTATGATAGATACCCAAGCCAATTGGGAGTTCAATCAAAACATTCCAGATTTTGAATACACGCCTGATGAAGACCCCCCGCATTATAGTCAAGGACGCAGCTCGGTTGGCGAAGCTACTACTCCGTGGCATAATCTCAACCCTATGCCTGGTCATGATGAAGAAGGGCCGAGCAATGCCTCCGGTAATGAGCCAGAAGTCCAAAAGGGGAAAAAAAAGAAAGCCGAGTGTTGGAATCATTTCGATGTAGTTACGGTGGACGGCATCCGAAAAGCTCGATGTAAGTACTGCGCTAAATTATTTTCGTCTGGTAGTGGTAATGGACATCTTAACAGGCATTACCCTCTGTGTGCACCTCGACAAGGCCACGTCGAACCTACCCAAACGCAGTTATCTTTTGACGGTAAGTTATTTGTTTATAATCAGCGAGAGCAAAGAGACGGTCTCGCTGAATTTGTTATTCATGATGAACAAGCCTTTTCTTTTGCCGATAATCCTAAGCACTCTAGATATATGAACACATACGTTCAACCTTTGTACAAAAAGGTTCATAGAAACACAACTAGATCCGATGCACTCCGACAGTACAATGCTGCTAAAGCACGCCTTATCGATTATTTCGATAAATTTGAAGGTAAAGTTAGTCTTACTTCTGATATTTGGCAATCTCCTTATACTTTTGTTAGTTATTCTTGTGTGACCGCTCATTGGATTGATGTAGATTGGGTTATGCACAAGAGAATCATCGCTTTCGAGCACTTCCCTTATCCGCACGATGGAATGAACATTGCTATTCTTATATTAAAAGCATGCACCACATTTAAAATTAAGGATAAGATTATGAGTGTTAGTTTTGATAATGCTTCTAATAATAAAGTTGCTGTTGCAGCTTTAAAGGAGACGCTTCAACCTGTACTTAATGGTGAATTATTTCATGTTCGCTGTGTTTGTCACATTATTAATTTAATTGTTCAAGATGGTTTAGCTGCTGCAGGAGATATTCTTCTCAAAATGAGGGGTATGACAGCGTATGTTAATAGCTCGAGTCCGAGAACACAACAATTTAAAACGTTGTGTGTTCAATATAATATGCCTCGCAGGAGAGCAGTTACAGATGTGGTCCACAGGTGGAACTCTACATACCACATGCTTTTACACATTCTGGCATACCGAGAAGTCTATACGCATTTTCTACTAACCCAGTTCCCAGCCGGCTTGCCAACTCAAGAGGAATGGCAGATGGCCACATACCTAGCTGAATTTTTGGAGGTATTCTACACGTCTACCAATTTATTGTCTGGTACGTACTATCCCACCTCTCCTCTCGCTGTAATAGAAATTCTGAAGATGGCTACAATGTTAACAAAATGGAGATATATAGGACCCTTTAAGGAAATAGTAAAAGTGATGGATCAAAAATTTAATAAATATTGGAGTAAACTGCCTGCTATTTTTACTGTGGCTACTTGTTTAGATCCTAGGTTAAAGTTGCATGGCGTGAACGCCTCGATACAAGAGATATCGAAATTAATGTGCTACACAGCAGAGGAGACAACCGCATTCACAGCAAAAGTGAGCAAGAGGTTTGAGGACTTGTTCAACGTCTATCGTAATTCTGCTGACGTGCGCGGGCGAGCTACATCATCATCCACTGTTGAGAGGTATTATGCGCCATACCTTCAGGGCTTTGAACATCTAGTAGCAAGACAACTACCAGGTGAAGGTACTTCTAATTCGGCAGGTTCGTATACTTTTTCCTCTTTTAATGAGATTGGTGTATATGCAAATACTGATCATTATTCTGATTTATCAAGGCAAGAACAGGTTAATTTTAATTTGTTAAATTTTTGGAAACAAAATCAAAACATGTATAAAACTTTATCCCAAATTGCACGGGATGTACTGCCAGTGCAAGCCTCCACGGTTGCTTCAGAGTCGGCATTTTCAGCCAGCGGGAGGGTTTTGGATGACAGGAGGAGTCGTCTTAACCCCGAGTCGCTCGAGCTATGTGTATGTTGGAAGGATTATCTTGATGCGAAATACCGCGAGCAAGATAAACCGATTGATGATAGGAAGAGCAGTGACTCGGATATTGAAGTACTTCTGGATGATTAGGTAATTTGTTTTTATTTTCCTCTTTTGATCCTTTTGGTTGACGTTGCAGATTTCTTGATCTTTGATTGCTGATATTTTGGATAGACATGCATTATTATTTTGATTGTTAGAATTTTAAGAATAAATTTTTTCACAAAATATACTTTTTTTCCATATATATAAAATAAATTTTTACAAGCAAGATATATATTTTTTCGTATATATAAAAAAATAGGTAACTTCGCCTGTTTGTTTACAAGCAGCCGGTCCCAAGCCCGGATAAAAGGAGGAGGGCCTATGAATACATTTATTATTTTTCTATATAAATTGTTATGTGTTAAGATTTTATTAATAAAGCTCACCAAGAAGAGTATGAAAATGTTTAACATATAATAAAAAATATAATGGCTAACAAATAAATATGTATATACATACATACATATATATGTATATTACTTATAATGAAATAAAAGGATAAAGATTAGGTTCGTTAAATTGTGAATATTGCCTAGAGATGAAATTTAAAATTGAATAACAAGAAGAAAAAAAAAAAAAGGGCCCGAGCCCGGCCCTAGCTATTGGGCCTAGGGCCAGGGCCTGGACTGGGCCTAGGTTTGCCTTCGGCAGGCCCGGCCCGGTTGGCAGCCCCACTGGCCCGGCCCCGGCCCGGCCCCATAGCAGGCCCGATGGGCTTGGGCTGGGCCGGCCCAAGCCCGGCCCTTTGACAACTCTAGACCGGAGGAAGTAACAAGAGGATTTATTTTTCCCTCAAATTCAACCACCACCACCTGCCTGCGTATGCAGTACTACATGTTTGGTAAAATGCAGAGTAGAAGTTAAAGTTCACAAAAAAGAGTTGCTTGAATAAGGTATGTTATCTGCGAGTAGTATTAGCACATCATCCTTCAGCAAGTCGTTTAATTTCTTAACAGCATTAGCATCATGTTTAAGAAGAGTTGTTTCTTCAGCTAGCGACCAACTAACATAGGAGTTTGCTTTCAAGGGGCTTACCTTTACTCTTTCTCAACATATTCCATTCCATTTCAAGTGTTGGACTTAATAATCTGCTTTCAAGATGTTTTTAGTGTTACTCTTTTATTCCCAGTAGCCAAGGATTGAGGAAGTTAGGTTACGTCTTTGACGCTTGGATGTATAAAGCCTTTCGTTGACCTCGTTTAGTGTGCATTATCAGTGGCTCCGTGGGGTGTTGTTTATGGGTTGTCGTCCTCTTTCCTCTGTAGAGCGGTATTCAAGTTAACTAGAATATTGTGACAAGCTCCAGTCTCACCAAAGACATGCGCCATCATTTTTTAACCCTATTTGGGTTCCTATGGCCCATCTATATAAAGGGGAACTTCATGTACGCAGTGGAATATGCAAGCACACATGCTTTCTAATTTTTAGAGAGTTTCGTTCCTGTAATTACGTTTTGACTTAAGCATCCGTTTGCATGCCTTGATTTTCAACCGTGTTTCCCGAACCTATTCTTTCACCAGCAACATGTACTCTCTCTATCATCATCATTTGGTCCGTAAGGGAATGTTCATTTTTATACCCTGTTTTTGTTGCGAAATATAGTTATTTTGACATTTGCATATATATATATATATATATATATATTTTTTAGCGTTAAATGAGGGTGTGAAAAGGTATAGCATGGTACGAAGATTGACACTCTCTATTTATAAAATCATGTAAACTGTACCATATATAAAAACACGTAATTTTTAACTTTGTTAAAAAGTTTCGCTTATGTTTATATATATGTGTGTGAGTGTGCGCGTGCGCACGCACGCGTGCCGATGATGGAGAGATAGATATTTCTCCACCACCCATCTAACTGTCTACTTGTGATTATGGACGGCTCAGATTACTCTTTTTTTTTTCACCCTAAGTAGCTTAACCGCTACTCTTTGTAGCGGTCAGAAAATTTTCCTAAATTGTCCCTCGCTCGTCCAATGCCATCTAAATGTAGCGGTTAACCATGCATGTGCGAACAGATAATGGCTTTTTTGTTCTTGTCTACAGATTAAGTGAGAAGAGAGAATGCCCGTGCAACCGGTCCTAAAGTGCAAAGGTTAACCGCTACACTTTGTAGCGGTTAACCGAAAGGAGCAAAATAGCAGCAAATTCAGAATTATAAATTAGTAAGTGAACTGAGTCACTTCAAATATTTGTAGGGATGGGTGGCAGTTCCTTCAAGATTATGCTCTAACTCTTATTGCTTTAGTCACAATTGAACTAACTGTTACTTAACCTACCCAAAGAATATAGAGGATTATTTTAACTTACTGCACATCAGCCTCTAGACCATAAGTTTTATTTATCAATTAACATTATAATCAAAAGTTTTTTGTAAAAAGGTAGCAAATAGAAATTAAATAAGGAGGTTAATTCTATCTCTACTCACGAAAAGCTTTCACGTGTATCGTTATGCATGCTTCACCATGCATATTTTGTAAGATTATGCACACACTAATGGGTAACAATGACTATCAGTTATGCAAAAATAATACTAAATTGTCAATACTTAAGCAACGCATAAAAGTACTTGCCCCCTCAAATGACCAAAACGCGTGAAGCACTAAAAGATCATCAAATGAACCATGTCAAATGATGCTCATCTTAATTGCGTTTATAGAGCCTTCCTCTCTTCCAACCCCGATCTCATCCACCTCGTCGTCCTTTCCTTCATCCTCCTCTCTCTTCCATTTACCTCTCCCAATTCACAACTTGAATCACTGGGCTCTTCAAATACACGGATGGACGATCTTCTTGACTTGCTAGCAAGTGACATGGTCTAGGCGGCATAGAGGAGAGGGAGAGGAGGAGGACCACTAAGACGGTGAGGGAAGGGGAAGAAGAAGTGGGCATTTGATCGTCTACCGTCTGTAAATGGAGGAACAGGAAAACAATGATAAAAGGTGCTGTAGCAATAATTGTTGGGACATGGGGATAGATATAAGTCTTTTAGGAATAATGGGGTGTCGGAAGTTTTCACGGGAAGTGAAGATCCAATAGGAGCTTGACACATTATTTATTTTATTTAATGAAATCAAAAAATTCTATATAATTGGGGTTGAGACTTTGTTAGTCATTCAGGGTTTCAATTAAATCCAAATACTACATAATAGATAGATGTATTTATGTGTCTTCGAGATTCAACTTTATACATTTCAAGAACCACCACAACACTTAGAACTAAATTAATGCGTGTGTATGAGTGTACGTGTTTGTGTGTGAGCTCAACTTCGATTATCTCAAGATAGTTGCTTCATCTTGCAGCCACACCTTCCAAAAACAAAAAACCTTCAAAATTACAAAGGTGTCCTAGAAACCAAAATTAATTCATGCGTGCATGTGTAGCGGGGGTAGGTATTTCTGTGGTGTTTGAGTGTGTGATACGGTGGGGTGGGTACTTCTTTCGTTGTTTGAGGGGCTTAGAAGACCATTTTATAACCAAAAGAGTTATTAAACAACTTTGGAGTTTCTCTTTTTTTTTTTTTCTGGACGATTTTAGAGTGCATTGATGTAAAGAAACGTTTGACAAGTTAAACGGAACAAATACAATTACAAATAGAAACCAAAAGAAGAGAGGTGATGAGCCAACAAAAGGATATAACTCTATCTGACAATATACAAGTGGTGGGGTAGCCACAGAATATGCATGTGAAGTGATGCTTCTATTTTGCAGTGTGATTATGCACATATGTATTCTATGCATCTTGGGAATAGATGGTGCATCATTTTGCATGTTTGATGTTAAATTTTTTGGTTGTTAACTCATAACATATGCGAAAACGTTGGAGGGGGGGGGGGGGGTAGCCACAAAATACACATATGTGCGGCGGTCAGCATATGTAGAAATTGGATGTACCCTTAAAATTTGAGTAACCTTGTGTCGTGAGTGTGTGTGTGTGTGTGTGTGTGTGTGTGTGTGTGTGTGTGTGTATATATATATATATATATATATATATATATATATATATATATATATATATATATATATATATATATATATATATATATATATATATATATGGGAGCTGATCCGTTGAGAGCGCTAGCAAAATAGGAGATTTTGCTAGCGCGATCTGGCCGTCCATCCTTTCCCAGATCTTTTTTTTTACAAAAGCTGTCAGTCGTCCGCTACATAGTGTAGCGGACAGACTTTTTTACCATATTGCCCCTCCTCCCTCGTCCGCTATATTGTAAGCGGACAACTTTTTTGGCCTGAC
The DNA here is from genome assembly GCA_033070095.1 of Escallonia herrerae. Taxonomy (NCBI): domain Eukaryota; kingdom Viridiplantae; phylum Streptophyta; class Magnoliopsida; order Escalloniales; family Escalloniaceae; genus Escallonia; species Escallonia herrerae. The sequence goes on along the minus strand of JAVXUP010002622.1, from coordinate 29,591 downwards.
ATGTGACAGTCAAAAAGTCGTCCGCTACACAGTGTAGCGGAGGCTTGACACGACTGACACAATTCCATTAATGTATGTACCTTTATTTATGCACACGTCAAAGTTGTCGCCAATGCTGTCCACTGCACAGTATCGCGGACAGTATTGCCTATTCCCAAATGATTCTCAGCTCTTTCAGCACAATTTTCTTATCCTTCAGACTCACTTCCATTTTCAGCTCCCTTCAAGTTTCGAGTAACACTTTTTTCAAGCTTCACTCAAGTAAGGTAAGTTTGTGAATGGTGAAGTTTTCTTTATGAATTTACTAGTAAAGTATAATTTTTTTTGTTTGGACAAAAAAGTATATATTTTTTTGTAATGCTCTAGAAATTTGTCACTCTATTCATCAATTTGTAATGTTCTAGACATGATGTCACTCTAGATTTTTTGTGATGTTTTAGACATGATGTTCATAAAAAAAGATATAATTTGTTAACTTTAAACAAATTCATTATAGTTAAATTCACTCTAGTTAAATTCATCAAAAAGGTATATGAGGTTCGCTAACTTCGAAAAATTTATCCTATTTAAATTCAAATTTTTTGAGATATGTTTGTTACATTTTGGCATGATGAATTTGTCTATTTATCTTAGTAATTTTAATTTGTTATGTTCAATAAATTAATAATTGTTAAATTGGAGACACTTTTGAGATTATGTATATGGTATATTTGTCATCCTAAATTGGTCTATTCGTCAAGGTAATTTTGAGGTAATATTTTCAGTTAGAAATGATATTTGATTGTTAAGCGTAGTCTATTTCTACACAGGTCTTGTTTCACAATGTCTGATTTCGTGTCGAGCTCCAACGCCCCCGTAGATGCTAGTGATCCGTATTTAGGACGAACGTTTCAAACATTGGAAGAAGCTGAAGAATGTTTTCGAGCGTATTCATTGAGGGTTGGTTTTGGCATTAGAATAAAAGCTACAAGAACAAGCAACGTAACAAAAAAGATATGCTCTCGCTTATACGAGTGTCATAGGGGCAGAAACCCATTGCAAAATGAGACACGCGTAGGCAATGATGACAGTGATGACGAAATAGGATATTCGCGTAGAAGACGGGATTGCTTTGAGCGCACAAATTGCCAGGTCAAGATGTTCGTAAGCTATAAACCCAAGCAAGATCATTGGCTTATTACCAGCCTGGAACTGGCACACAATCACCCGTTAGTAACCCTTCTAAGGTGAGTCAGATGCATCAACACAAGAAGATGGGTAAGGTCGCGAGGAGCCTAATTCACACAATGAGCAATGCGCGAAGAGGACCTATTGAGATTGTTAATGTTCTTGCTGAACAGGCTGGGGGAATTCAAAATTTAAACTTTAACACGACAGACGTTCGTAACGCGGTCCGAACCCATAGACGAGCCGCGTATGACCTCAATGATGCTCAATCGACAATGAGCCTATTGAAACGGATGCAGATGGAGGACCCGCAGTTTACCTTCGATTATAAACTTGACGACGAGCATCGAGTTAGTACAATTTTTTGGGTCGACGGTCGTTCGAGGCTAGCTTATAAGCATTTTGGGGATGTCGTGACTTTCGACACCACATACCGTACCAACAAGTACTCGATGCCGTTCGCTCCTTTCACGGGCGTCAATCATCATTATCACTCCATCCTGTTCGGGTTCGCCTTGTTAAGGGACGAGAGCGAGGGTTCTTTTGTATGGTTGTTTAGGACGTGGCTGGAAGCAATGAACTTCAAAGCACCCAAAGTTATCATCACCGATCAAGATTTGGCAATGAAGAAGGCTATTGCTACCGTCTTCCCAGACACTCGACACAACTTGTGCACTTGGCACATAAGCAACAAATACCCTGAACGTCTGCATCACGTGTACGCAAAGTATCCAGACTTTAAACAGGATTTTGACAAGTGCGTTAACAAGTCGTTAACGATTGAGGAATTCGAGGAGAGGTGGGAAAAGCTTGTTCGGGATTACTCATTGCAAGACAACGAGTGGCTCCAGCACTTGTACGAGCGCAAAGAGCAATGGATTGGCGTTTACACGAGGAGGTATTTTTCTGCGGGCATGAAAACGACGGGCAGGAGTGAATCTATGAATGCCACGTTTGATAGTTATGTGGGTACAGCTACCAATTTGAAGAGTTTCGTTGCATCCGCACAAAAAGTGGTTGCTTCGTTGTTCGTAAAAGAAAGGGCTGCAGACTTTGCAACAACGTACAAACAAAGGAGAAGGTTGCTTGAGACCCCGCTGGAGCTGAACGGTGCCAAAGTCTATACGAAGGAGATCTTCTTGCTATACCAAGTAGAGCTACGAAAATCGGGACGATACAGTATAAACAAGGTGGCAGAAATGTCTACGCGTGAGTACAAGGTTTATTCGCTCGTGAATGACCTCGTCCCTGAGAAGCTGCGCAGAATTTATACGGTGAGCCATGACACATTGACGGATTCGGTGACATGTGTTTGCAAGAAGTTTGAGTTCCATGGCATCCTGTGTAGACACATTCTGCGGTTTTTCACCCAGAAGAATATCAGGACAATCCCCGATAAATATGTCCTGCCACGGTGGACGAAAGGTGCAAACAGGTTGCACGGTACCATTACCTTTCCGGAGCACCCGTATACTGACTTTGAAGAATCAGAGACGTTGCGGTATAATCATCTGGTGACAATGTTCACCCGTTTGTCCGTAAAAGGTGCTGCTACAATGGTCGGATATAAACATCTCCTCGAGGTAGCTCAGCAGCAAGAGCCCATCGTCGACCAGTTGGAAGCAGCTTCAGTCAGCAATGCGGTTGACACTGAGCCTACAACGGGATCAGAAGATGACGAGCCGGGGGAGGAAGACGACAATGATATCCGGCCTTTGGATCCAATTATATCGCAAACGAAAGGCCGCAAGAGATCTACGCGGATGAAAAGCTCTATTGAACAGGCAACTCAACCTAAAAAGCTGAGAAGGTGTGCATTGTGCAACAAAATGACCGACCATGACAAGCGGAACCATTACAAGGCACTGGGGATAAGTCCAGGGGGTTTGCAAGACGAGCAAGAAGATGACGCCGAAGATAAGGAATAAGCAGCTGCAGTGGACCTTTATTTTTTTTGTATAAGCCATCAAGTCTGTTTGACATTTGTAATAATACGCAATATTTTTTTTGATGAGATTATCTTTTGACCGAAGACTGGAAGGTTATTTCTGATGGACCTATTAAAGTCGCCATCAAATCTAACTTTAGGTTTTCTTTTTATTTGCCCCGTCCGCTACATAGTGTAGCGGACGTCCGCTACCCAATCTAGCGGACGGCCCTGCAGAATCTTAAAACTCCAACACTTAATTTTTTTTTTAATTTTTTGGAGTTCTAGAATGTCCGCTACACAATCTAGCGGACGGCGTTAAAAAACTCTTTGTATTCTTTGTGTTCGCTCCACAATGTAGCTGACCTCAAACTGCTGTTAAATATTAATCAGATCGGCCATTCTTCTTTCTCCCATTTCTCTATCTATCTCGAACATCTCACCCACCCGCAACCCCTTCTACGGTGACCTACATCTCTGGCGACACCACCGTCCTCCCCTCGACGCCACGCCACCTCTGGAGACAGCCCCGTCCTCCTCTCAATGTCGCGGTGCCTCCAGCGACATCCCTGTCCTCCCTCCAGCCACAGATCCATCCTGATGGCTTCTGCTTCGGTGAACAGGGACGTTTCAGTCGGCAGACACTTCTTCAAGGTCATGATGCCTGGTTTTCATACAGAACTTGTAGGCCATCCCTCTTTCTCTGTGTTTTCGTGTATGTTAAAAGTTTTATCTTTGGTTAAAAACTTACCTGTCTTACTATATTATGAATATGTTAGGCCATACCGGTAGCCTTTTGCAGATTGCTTACCACACTTTGGTTCGAAGCAACTTTAACCAGCCGCAAGGGGTCATGGCTTATTAAAATCAAGAAGAAGCGGGGCCAAGAGTGAATTTGTTTCGAAGAGGGTTGGAACAAATTCGTGGAGCAGCATGACCTCCATCTAGGGGACTTTGTAATCTTTGAACACATGGGGCATATGCGTTTTCAAGTGCTGGTGTTTGATCAAAGCACTTGTGAAAAATCTTTCCCCCAATGTTGAACCCTAAATCAAATTATGAACAATTTTGTGTTAATGTTCATTTGTCTGATAATTTTAGGTTCTTAATTGTGCATTTGAGAATTGTGATTGTTAATTGATGATTTGAGGTTGTTAATTGATGATTTTTAATTGTTAATCATGCATTTGAGATATTGAGATTGTTGATTATGTCGCTAAAACATTTATTCCGTCGTCAGTTCATAAAACAGAATTAGCAACGTCCGCTACACTGTGTAACGGACGGCACAACAGAAAGTCTGATCTACAAAACTTAAAAAAAATTTGTTTCCTGTACGTCCGCTACACTGTGTAGCAGACGGCGCAGCAGAAACTCTCAACTTCTTTGGACGTTCGCTACACTGTGCAGCGGATGATGCAGCAAAACTATCAACTTCAACACTTAGAAAAATTTTAGGTCTTTGGACGTCCACTCTACTGTGTAGCGGACGGCGCAGCAGAAACTCTGAACTTCAACACTTAGAAAAAATTTCGATCTTTGGACATCTGCTCTACTGTGTAGCGGACGGTGCAGCAGAAACCCTCAACTTCAACACTTAGAAAAATTTTCGATCTTTGGACGTCCGCTACACTGTGTAGCGGACGACGCAGCAGAAACTCTGAACTTCAACACTTAGAAAAATTTTCGGTCTTTGAACATCCATTCTACTGTGTTGAAGGACGGCGCAACAGAAACTCTGAACTTCAACACTTAGAAAATTTTTTGGTCTTTGGACCTCCGCTATACTGTGTAGCGGACGGCGCAGCAGAAATCCTCAACTTCAACACTTAGAAAAATTTTCGGTATTTGGACGTCCGCTACATTGTGTAGCGGACATTGCAGCAGAAACTCTGAACTTCAACACTTAGAAAAATTTTTGGTCTTTGGACCTCCGCTACACTGTGTAGCGGACGACGCAGCAGAAGCTCTGAACTTCAACACTTAGAAAATTTAATGGTCTTTGGACGTCCGCTACACTGTGTAGCGGACAACGCAGCAGAAACTCTCAACTTCAACACTTGGAAAAATTTTCAGTCTTTGGACGTCCGCTACACTGTGTAGCGGACACTGCAACAAAGAATTTATTGGACTTTCCCCCATTTTTTTCCCACCATTCAATCATTCTCAATGAGAGCAAAAAAATCAAAATATATACTTCAACTCAAATCAAAATCTAATTAAATCAACCCAAATCAAATGTCAACTAATTTCAACACAAATCAAATCAAACCAATCAATCATCTTCAACACAAATCAACTGATCTCAACACAAATCAAATCAAACCAATGATAGCTTTCATAAAAATAATCAAGATTTATTAAAAAAAATTATTGTAATGGTACAATGTCAACTGGGGTCCTCATGTTGAGCCGGATTCTCGTCCTTAGACGGATTTTCAATAAACCTAACCGCTCTAGGCCGGCCTTTCATAATTTGCCAAGCTATCCTATATCTAAAGCCTTCTATGCATTCTTGACTCCGCCCGGCCGCCTTGAGGCTCTCAGACCGACAAATGTAATCCATGCAAAGGAAGACGCCGCAGTCCGAAGTATTATGTTGCTTGGGCCTTCTCTTCTTCAATCGAAATGGAGCTTTGGCCGCGCCGGTACTATTACATCACGGATATCATTGACCATGGCACAAAATATATTCTGCGAGAAATAGAAAATGGCGTAAGACACGAGTTAACATTTACAATTGGCAAGTTACAATAAGCATTAAACAACAATCGTAAGATTACCATAGAGTCCAACTGGGCTTTGTACATCTGCAACACAGGCATGTGGATGGTATCGTCGTGGAGACTGTCGATCACCGATACGACTTTTTCTGTTGGTTCATAGCAAACCAAGTACCAGTGGCTTTCCCCTAAAAATGGGATTAGAAACACGTGGGCAACACTTGCGCTCACTGGACTATCCCTATTAAGATACGCTCGTAGGTTAGCGGACGGTCTCCACTGGCTCAACTTTTTCTTCCCCCTTTGTTCGACCCACTCATGCCATTCAGACACTAGGAGGCTATGAAAAAAGGCATCCACCAAAAAAATGCCCGGATACTCGTTCAGCCGCTCCCGACCCCTTTCCTTCAGAATCTCCACGTAGGTAGAGATGACATCGTTGTCTAACCAACTCCCCGGAGCCAGGGAGGACATTTCTCCCCACGAGCAACGGTAATCCATGCCCTCCTGGTGATTCACACTATACAACGCTTTGTCTCGGGGGGCCCCGCTAAAATAACACTCTCGATTATTTGGCATTTATGCGGCTTTAGGGGCTTCAATGGATGCCCTTTGCGATATTGCCCTCGGGGGTCGACCGGGGGATATTGCACTCCTTCGGGGGGGACGACCGGGGGATATTGCCCTCCTTTGGCAACAGATGGTCCCGCCCACGGGACAATGGGCAGTGTCTCGGACAGACTGATGTTTTCAAAACTCCAGTCCTGCGTGACTTGACTCTGAGAGAGGGGTTGGGGTTCCGAGTCCAGAAGCAAAGAGAAGGAGGGCGCACTGTACTCTTCCCATGGCGCTTGAGCCTGGCCCATGGTGCTTGGCGGTCCCCAATCACCACCCATTCCCGATACAGAGGGACCACCGTATCCCTGGCTCACCCCCGAAGTCTGTCCTGAGGGATCACCGTATCCCTCGCTCACATAAGGGGGCTGCCACCCCGGATAACCCATTCCCGGGCTGACGCCTGAAGGCTATCCCGATGCTTGGCACAAAAAATTCCCACAGCCAAACGCCAATGCTTCAGCCTGTTGGCGAAGCTCCTCGCCCATTGCATCCACCAGATCCTTCCGCTCGCTCAACTTCTGGAAGAAGGCGAACGAGGCATTAACCTACATCCAAAGAGATAATAAATAAGTAACTTCATACACACACTTAGAATCATCAAGTTCAATTAAAAGCACTTGTTGGGCAACTTACCAGATTGTATGCCATCTGCTCATCGATCTGACCCCTAGGGTGGTACTTCTCCCCGCGTTCAAACCTTACTGGGGCTACTCTCCTCCGGGTGATGCGGTAGTACCACTCATTGTACTGTTCGATGCTGATCACGGGGTCAGGCTCTGACACAATGGCTGCCAGCGTGTCCTGCCAGGAATTCCAAACCTCAATTTCTCGTGCGCACAAGTCGTGCGCATTCGCCTTGCCAAACCGTCCGACACCTGGTGGGTTCCTGTTAAGCCTCATATCCGGCGCATCGGCTGGCAACCCCTGCAGGCACTCAAAATGGCGCATAGCCGATCTGGCAGCTGCCACTCTGCGACCTCGAAGTGGATCAGGGGTGTGCGTTGCAACCCAGAGAGCGTGAAGACGAACGACTCTCCCACCCGTCGCGCCAAACGTTTGTACGGTGCCCATCGCATCTGGCCCAGAGATAGCGAGTCGAGCTCCCCTCGATAGTACGTAATGTTGTGATGGGGATCGTCTCTCCTCGGGTAGTGGCTGTCCTTCTGGCTGTACTCCCAGGCGCACAACCGAGGCCACACATTATCGGTTCCGTCCCTACGCCTGGGTGCGCCGGTAGCAAGGTGTTCATAAGACCACACCTGAGAGCAAAGACAAATTAAATAAAGTATCGTCAAAATTTATTGTCGATTCAAAAAAAAAAAAAACGAGCACGTAATCAAGATTTGTATGATATACCTGCAATAGCGAGAGACATGCACATATAGCTTTGGAGTCGGGCCTCGTTGCCTTGTGCAATGCTCGGTACAGGTACGCAAGAGTTGCTGCACCCCAGGCATAATCCCCAACCTCCAGCAGGTTACCCAACAACGGTAAATATTTGACGCTGACCGTATTCTTCGACGTTGTTGGGAACAGAATTGCCCCCATCACCCACAAGAGGAAAGCTTGTGTGTACAGCACAAGCATCTGATCCGTATAGTTATCCTGCAGAACCTTGTAGGTATCTACCAACCACTTCAACTTGATACCACCAGTGCTAAATTGATCCTGGGGTATCGAAGTAAAGAAGTCCCTAGCGGTTCTCTTATTCGTTGCTTTCGACGGAGGAGCTATTACCGGCCGCCCTGTCACCGGTAACCCTAAGATGAACCCTACATCTTCTAGGGTAATTGTCATCTCTCCGAAAGGGAAGTGAAACGTATTCGTTTCACTTCTCCACCTTTCAACAAGGGCACCTATTAAGTGCCGGTCAAGGTGTTGAAAGATCTGCCCATGCGTGAAAATTCCAAACCCAATCCCACGCAGTAATCTTTTCTGGTATTTGTTCAATTTTCAGGCTTTAAAATTATCGGATACTTCTACTGTGTTGAGAAGTGCTCTTTCCTACGAATTAATAAATACAATTTAAGCAAAACAAACGGTATACAACGTTTGCAAGAATAATAAAGTTGATAAAATAAGAATCTTACTCCACCATCCCATATGAGCATACTGATATGGTTTGCTTGGTCGTATAATACGGAGGGATCTTCTAGTCCAGGGTTAAAATTCATTTTTTGCAACTGAAATTATGGAAAAACGGCAAGGTTGGAAGCGTAAACATTCTCAAACATACAACGCTAGCATGTGCTCACATAATACATACAACGCTAGCATGTGCTCACATAAGTTCACATGCTGTATATATGTATGTACATACATACAAACAGACACAGAATCGGATTTTACAAGTGAAATCACATGAATAAATAATACGCAATACACATATATTGACAAACGCTAGCACAATGCAGCGCATACATATTCAAAACTATGCATAAGCCGCAATATTCATAACAACTCTACATTATGAACAAATAAAGGATTGATTTGTGAACTTACGTGATTGATGAGACGATTAAAAGATTTCTTTGGAAGAAATTGTGCAGATCTACTTGCCAACGCCGCTAGAAAAATTGTGAGAAGAAAGAATGAATAAAAGTTTCGAAGTAGGTTTGTATATGGGGTTAAGTCTGCTACATAGTATAACGGACAGTAAAAATCGTCTACCAAACAAAAGTTGTCCGCTACACAGTATCGCGGACGGTGTGATAAGGACAAAGCAATAGTCCTGTCATCCTAGGACTGGTGTGACAACTGTCAGGGGGGTTGTGGATGACTTGACCACTGTCAGGCGAAAAGTCGTTCGCTACACTGTGTAGCGAACGACTTTTTGATTGTCACATGTCAGGCCAAAAAAGTTATCCGCTTACAGTATAGCGGACGAGGGAGGAGGGGCAATATGATAAAAAAGTCTGTCTGCTACACTATGTAGCAGACGACTGACAGCTTTTGCAAAAAAAAAGATTTGGGCCATCCATCCTTCGGAATGGACGGCCAGATCGCGTTAGCAAAATCTCCTATTTTGCTAGCGCTCTCAACGGATCAGCTCCATATATACACACACACACACACACTCACGACACAAGGTTACTCAAATTTTTTGAGTACATCCAAAAAAAAAATGTACTTGTGAGTATATGCACTATGATTAATGACATTGGTTGTTTGTACATAAAGTGCAAGGATTGAGGTTATATTACAAAGGGAAAGTAGTGTTTATGATATTTGAGATGTGACAGAAGCACAATTCTAATCTCTAACTTATTTGTGAAAGCGATTATTATTTCACAGGAATAAAATTAGTTACTAGCTCGAGTAGTTGACTAAGTTTTACAAGTAGGTACTCAGTGCACTTTAAAGATATTTATAAAAACTTGAAAAGTCTACAACATGCACCCAAGAAGGGTGAATGTTGTACTGTTGAGGGGAATATGGCTAAACTTACAAGAGAGTTACCTAGGGGAGTAACCCAACTTTTATGATCAGAGATCCTGTGAAGAAGGTTCAATGGGTAGAAATAATATGCACAGACTAAACTCACTAAAAGCACTGCCTTTTTGACAGGAGAGTATCTACCTCCCATACCAATAATTATCTTAATGTTTAAGTGCAATACAGAACAAGAATTTATCTTTAATCAGGGACAGTAATTTCTGCAATTGCAGGATGTCATGGGTACACTTTGAGGTTTCATCTAAGTAAGAGTCGTTGTGGGGCCACGACTGAGGCATTAGTTCTCTAAAAACTCTCACAAGAATCAAGATTGGAGTGCATGCGCACGACGATTAACACCAACACCTCGCCATAACCATGACCTATATCAAATACTGTGTGTAATTGTTAAAATTTGGTCAGAGGGACCTAATTCAAGGTGTATGATTCCGTTATCGCTCCTCAAATGGAAATTGTTAAACTAATTGTCGGTTCAAACCTTGAAGATCCCTACATTGCGTTGTACGCTGCTCACTATTCTTACTTGTATAATATGTGGTATCTGTTTTGTTTTGAGTTTTAGACCTTGTAGATGATTGTTGGAAATTTTAAAAATTTTCTCCAAAATGTCTTTTATTAAAAGCCCGTGTCTCTTTACTAAAAACAAATTTCTCCTTTCACTTAGTATAAACAAGCTAAAGATGTCTAGCAGAGGAACTTTTTTGTTTTTCGGGCCTCTAGTGAGTTATAAACAGATTTCAAAAATGTTAAAATTTTGATGATTCCTTCATATATGATTCAATTGTGAACTTGTGAATCATCATCATATACTAAAATTGGATACGTGCGTATATGTGTCTTGGATACATAAGGAGGGAGATGCATATATATATATATTGCAATAGAGGGAGGTGAATAGAGTCCAAAATATGTAATTTGCTTTAACTTTCCTACTTTCATGCATGCCATCAAAAAGTTCAAAAATAGTCGGTAAAGAGATTCTGCGCATACTTTTCTTCCGCTTTCTGCATATATGGAGGCACAATTTTAGTGTCTTAAACCTGTGACTCGTATGAAGCTATAAAACAAAATGAAATAAATTTACCAACATACTAAAGCTCACATTCTACAAGCTAGCATAGTTCAGGTGTATAATATTGTGGACAAATGTACCATAAACAATGAAGCCTAGGTCTGCTTTAACTTTAGCCATGGTGACCGAAAGGCTCTAATTTTTTTCGCCCCCTTTAACAAACAATAACTAGTTTTTAAGATAGTATAAACTGACTCTCCTGCTATAGTTGCACCAGCCCAGGGATATTTATAGCAAAGTTTTGTAACACAAGTGAGCGCACGCATAATCTTCTCTTCAATATTTGTGGATTTGTAAGTAGCAGCAATGCAACGGGGATTGGGACCTTGACCTACAGATGTCGAAAATTTTGATAATTTTTAGGTGACGACGGACAACAGGGCATTAAGAACTTGTAAATTTGTCAATACGATGTTGCGATAAGGTAATGGTAGTAGGGTATTTATGAGCTTTCAAAGTATTCTAACTCTAGGGTGAATGGACAGATAATAGAATGAGACATGTGATCGCAGAACAAAAAGTGAACGTAGAGTTATTTCTCAAAAAAGAAGAAAGATATGACTCTACTAAAATTAGGCGACCTGAGTATAGTTTGTCGTAAGCAAAACTAGTAAAACTGTTACCTCTTCGTTTTTGCACCATGCCTTTTGGGTTAAACTCACTTTTGAACATTTGCTTTTGAAGTTTCGCACAAAGGTTGGATATCCTTCAAAATTATACAATACGGACGCTTTAGCTTATGTTATTAACAATTCTTAAAATTCATAGCCTCCAAATAAGAACATCGATAATCATGCAAATGTTTATGACCTTAACAAACTTATCCAGTTAAAACAACAAGAAGTAGTATTTTATGCGTTTCTCAGAAAATGGAATTCAAGTAACGAGGTTAATCATAAATATGTTTTTATGTTCAAAGAACAATATCCAAGAAAAGGTTAATTATCCAAATTTGTCCGACAATATGGTCCAAGCAATAAAGCCATGAATAAATTTTTTTAGTGATACATACCACCAAAAAGAGGTGTCCAACAATATTGTCCAAGCAATTAAGGCATGAATAAATATTTTTATTAATACATACCCAAAAACAAAAAGGCCGTGAGAACCGAAAAGAGTGGAATTAGAAGTTTTGGGGGTGAAGTTTAAAAATGTAAACATTTAAAGGGCCGTTTTTGCAATTATCACACAGCACAGCAAAGACAAAAATTAGAGAGAGAGTAAAAATCCCTCTGCAGTGGCTCTAGCGCAGAACTCCCCATTTTCACTCTGCAAGAGAGTAGCTTGATGAACTAGGCTGAAATTTGGGGGAAACGAAGGAGCTCTACGCTATTGCTTACATACATAGTACCACATTCACATTTTCCCTGTTTAGGAGGTCTAGCCGAGGCTTTACGTAATAGTAAGATGCAAGTCAAGATCAGCACGACGTCGTTATTGTGTTTGATCATTTTTACGGCGTCGATTGCCAGATCGGCCTCTTCTAACCTTATCGGTATCGCCCCGGAAGGTCCGTCCATCCCCTCTCCCTTTAAATCTTAATTTCGTATTTGGGTCTGTATGTATTTTTGTGGGCGCGTGTGTTTGTTTGTTTGTGTGTCTTACTGATCAGCTGAAAGCTGATTATTGATTGATGAAAACAGATGAGAGGTACTACAAGGCAGATTCGATCAAATGCAGAGATGGGTCCAAGAAATTCACCAAGGCCCAGCTCAACGACGACTTCTGCGATTGCCCAGATGGCACCGATGAACCAGGTTTGAACTATAAACATTGTTTTTTTTCTTTTTCTTTTTCTTTTTTGTTTGAAGAAAAAGGAATTGGGTTTATCAAAATTTACGAACATGGTATCTGGGTTTTGCAGGAACATCAGCATGTCCGAATGGGAAATTCTACTGTAGGAACGCTGGACATGTTCCGCTCACTTTATATTCTTCTAGGGTCAACGATGGTATATGCGGTAATAATTCCTAAAGTGCAACCTTGTACATTCTTTTGTGGTACTATAGAAAGTTATCATTTGTGAGCTGTTTTTTAGTCATTTTCTTGGTCTTTCCATCGTATGTAGAGTCAAAGTCAAGTACATTGGTATTGCGTGTACACATATTTACAACTGCAAGTATACCAACAGGGATGAGAAATCCTTTGGGTCACAGAATAAGAAAAATGCACAAAGTAGCTATGCAGTAACTGCCCATTGCAGCCCTGACGGAAATCAACTCTTTATAGAGGGAGCTGTGGTATGATGGGGCTTTGTGAAGTAAATCTGTAAATAAAAAATCAAGTTAAGGTTCAAGGTTCAAAGTTGTGCCAATCAATGACTAACTCCGGAAAATTATTTGTTTGTTCAAAATACTCTGATAAGGTTAAAGTAAGTCATGACCATTATCTTCGTCATTGTCAAATGACATTTTTTACTTAACCACCATCTTTGTCCTCCCTCTTTTTTCACTTCCCTAAAATGCATAACTGCTATATTCCTTCCCCAGCCCCTTTTGGTAGAATGCACTAGATGTCAGATTCTTTGAGTTCACCTATAGCTACCTTCAACAACAATCTGAAAAACGTATATCCGCACATAGGTTCAGTAAGAGTCAACTTGATCCTGTGCATACTTTTGTGATTTAGCTGATGCTCCACGCTTAAAAATCAAAATTTTCACTTGTAAAAAAAGCTATATGTACTATAAAAAGTTGGTTTTTCTTGTAAATCAAAATTTTCACTTGTAAAAAAAGCTATATGTACTACAAAAGTTGGTTTTCTTTTCTTTTCTTTTCTTTTTTTTTCCTGAAGACGTCAGCACATATTTGAAATTTTGACATAGGATTTCGTGGGAGGTGAAGTCTATTATTCCTCCTGTTGGGCCATACGTGCAAGCGATGCTAAAAAGGTGAAAATTGAGAGCAAATATGTTCTTTGTATGTTCTTGCAGTTTATTTCTCTTGCCACCTTGAATATCCTTCTTTGGTTTAGTCTGAAAAAGATCGTTCCTAATTTGAGTCCTGTTTCATCCTTGCAATACGAGTAGTTTTAACTCGCATATGACCATCCCCTGGTGTCTCTCTCTAGACTTAATAAACGACTAGGAACCCTATTCACGTGGTTTTTTTCTTTTGTGTGGGCTCCATTTCTTGTTACTTCACAACTTGGTTGTCAATTTGTTGCTACCTGGTGGGTGAGCGTGTTGTTTTATAGAGAAGGTTCAACGTTATATTCTAGTTTTTCTCATCTTTATGTGAAGAGCAAACACATTGGTATCCATGCTAATGTACTTCAAATGATGATGCTTAACCACTTGCATGTGTTCTATATGGGGCATACATGAGAGACCATGATATAATATTGACCATTTCTTGTGTCAAGACCTAAAGCATAGGGTGGCTGAGAGAAGGAACAAGCAGCTAATAAGGACACAAAGGGTGATGATAACCAGAATTGAGCCAATGGTTCCTGGGGTATTGTAAATGCAAAACGGTATTTATGCATCAAAGAGACAGTTGTAGCATCACTCCCAGACTAAGTACTCGGCAGGCTAAAGATCTTTGTGAAGAATGGGATGGCTCACTTGTCTAAGGGTTTTTGTCTTTCTTACAGGAAGTTTGTATTGCACTTGTGGACTGAAGTAGGAATGCTGGGTTCCAAATGTTAGACAAATCGAAACATGCCAATACTTAGCTTACTTCTGATTGAGGAATCTGGTGCCTTATCCTTGGGGGTGTAGAGACGGTGGGTGAGCATTTTGATATAGCACTGCCAAAATGAGTGTGGTCTGACAGATCTCGTGAACTCCTTGCTCTACTCATTTGGATATTGTTATGCATATGCCGAGGTATCTTTCGTGAGCTCCATAATGAGGTCTATCAATGTAGTTGATTCCACTGATGCAGATTGTGCTGGGTCGCCCTCAGCTAGAATATCCACTTATCCTTGTGTGTTTTTGAAGAGCAAGAAGCAGTTTGTGGCTGCAGCATTGACTGTTGAAATTTTGTCGTGATATCACAAGCCCTACTTGTGGTTTGATTGGGCACAGGACCTGTTGCATGAATTTGGCTTCGAGGTATCACATCCTATGAGACTGGTAATGGCAACTTAGATGCGACAGTTATTGCCTTCAATGTACCGTCCAATGAACGGACGAAGAACATCATAAGTTGTGCCCGGTTGTGCTGAGAAGCTTCGAGAGAAATTTATCTAGGCCAGTTATCTTCAATCTTCAAACTTGCCTGCAGATTTGCTTAAATTGTTTACAGTAAGTTTGCTAGATAGTGTATGCCGCAAGCTAGGCATGATTGACGTATATGCTCCAGCTTGAGGGGGATTTCAGAATGGTTCATATGTTATTTTCATGCACGGCTTCGTTCTTCTTTAGTTTACTTGACAACTGTAGAATGGTTTGACTTGTATCTGCGAATTCAAGATGTCTCTAGCCTTAAACTTGGCGAGTTGGTCAATTATATTTTTGGAGGCGGTATTATTAATCCGGTTAGAATTTAGAAATTTACTTGTTCATAATGTTTCAAAGAAACTCTTGTGAAAAGAGGGTGAGAGGAAGAAGGAATTTTTGGTCTGTTGGTCTTTTCCTGAACTGTGAAATAAGGGGTGCCAGTGATTGGTGATAAAGGTCAAGAGGCTGAAGTGGACCGCTAAGAGCTCATGAAGGGCAGTGGTTGCTCGAAATTCTTGCATAATATGGAGACATTGATCAGTCTTGGTGCTACAATGTAGGGGTTTGGAGAAGTTGGTACACAGCATGGGGAACAGGAAACTGTTTATTAATTCTGATTGCACCATTGTCTTCAGAATGCAATTGCTAATGCTACGACAGAGGATAAGTTATCAGAAAAGAATGTGATATTACAGTGGATCCTAATCTGAATATAATTCAAGGATCAGGTTTTTACTTAAGGAGTTCAAGTTCCTGTTGGTGTTTAGCCTAGGGCCAACTCTTCTGCTGCTAAGCTTATGAGACAGAATCATTTTTTACTCTTCCCTCCTATGGCCTTGCAGAACCTGGAGAGGGGACTCCAAGTTTGCCGCCTGGTAACCCTAGCTTTCACAAAGCTGAATTCTGAGAGAGAGAATTTCGGGTTTACTATATATTGGCTCCCCAAAAACGTGATCAGGCCTAGTATTATATTACTAGGTCTAATCTTGCTTTCTCCTAAATGGGTCTCAATTAAGTCTAGGAGGGGGACAGGGTTCCATTCCTAGCTCCAGTAGCATTCTAGAATTTTTAGGTCTCATGGCCTCATCAACAGGCTGTTAGCTATAGTAAACACCACTAAATAACTGCAATTGCACTCTAGTCAAGGAAATTTGGTTTAAGCCCTTATTACTAATTTCTATGTGAAATTTCCCTCTACAAGAGGGTAGTTATGTCGGGTGAATGTTTTTCACCTACTCCCAGTTTTATGGGTAGTATAGATGAATGTCCTTATAGATGGAACCTCCGGTGGAGATACTTGTGAATATGAAAGAACTTAAGGCATACTCCCACTGACTTGCTTACCAAAGTCCATCTATTAAAGCTGATTGATTTTTCCTAAATGCCTTACCCTGCTGTCATCTTCTTATGCATATAGAACTTAACCAGTGGTCCAGCACCTTACTTGCATTATCTGTCACATTGTAATATCTTGTTGTCTATAACCTTTACCTACAAACAGATTGCTGCGATGGTAGTGATGAGTATGCTGGTATTATTAAGTGCCCAAATACCTGTTGGGAGGCTGGAAAAGTTGCTAGAGACAGGTTGAACAAAAAGATCGCAACACATCAGCAAGGTGTCATTTTACGAAAGCAGGAAGTCGAAAAAGCAAAACTGGCAGTAGAAAAAGATGATGCAGAACTGTCGAAGCTGAAAAATGAGGAGAAAATACTTAAGGGGCTTGTCGAACAGCTTAAGGGTACATTGCTTTTTCTTCCTCAATTTGAATTGTTCTTTGTCATTGCCTATATCTATATGTTTCTTTTTCCTTGTTAGAAGTGCGAAAATTGTCTCAGAAGGAAATGTGAAGAGTGATTTCACGAACATGCGTGTTTATATGATCATCACTGACTGACAATCATATTTAATGCCCCTATTGGCGCGACTCTGTCTTGATTGGTGCTGAACGGATCAAACATGTTTAGAGCATTTTGTAATGATTGAGCATGAGCTTATTTTCTCAATCTGTCCAGATCACGATGGCAAGTTTGCTGCAGATTAGATCATTGTGAGGGTGACCAGTAAGTATGAAAATGAAAGATTAAGTAGAACTTCATTTAATTGTTTTACTAACTTGATAAAAAACAGGGCAAGGATCCAATGTTGTTTCTTTAGGTAAACCTACTCGGTCAAGCATTTTCTTAGAGATCATATTCTTCAAGCCCTTCTGGTCTTGCTAATATAATGAGAACTGTAGCTTGTAACTCTTTCCACCTTGACGTGAACAGACAGGACTCGGTTTTAAGTCCTACAACCTGCTTGTTAGTTGGCTTATCGTTTCTTCTATCTATTGAATGGAGACGGCAATCACATTAGAAGACTATGGAGAGCACATGCATTCCGAATTTTTCCTTTGCTTCTATCCAGTGTGTCCCTTTTGGTTTATTTTCTCTTCTTTCTTCTTTATAATCACCTCTTCATTTGAGGATCCTTACCCTTGTGAATTCCATTGAGCAAATTTAAGGCCATTACTGAGAGCACTCCCTCTTGGATGTACATTGGTAGCTTGCATTACCTTTTGGATAATTGAAGCTTAGTTTCAGATCACTGACTTTTGCTTTACATCCCTTCTAGAGCGTAAGGAACAGATAGATAAGGCTGAGGAGAAAGAGAGCTTACGGAAGGAAAAAGAAGAGAAGGAGAGAAAAGAAGCTGAGGAATCTTTAAGCAGAGAAGGCAAGGCTCCAGAGGAAGCTGACATTCCAGAAGGAGAACCTATGAAAAGTGCACATGATGATAATATTGGGCTACTGGAGGACCCTCCTTTGGTACAGGTAAGCTATTGCCTCACCAACTAGCTAATCAGATGCAAGTTAATTTATTTCCACCACTTGAATTTAAAGCACCACGAGCACAGATAGTAATAGACGGTCGGGTCAATAAGACATGATTTTTTAAGTGCCTCCTTAAACGCCATCGAATAAGTTTTTCTTTCGTTTTTTATATTTCTCTTGAAAAGTTCACGTTTGTGATCACACTCTACAGCTAACTTCTATATTTTGGGCCATTGCTACAACGGGGCTTTCCGATTGGGCTGAACTGCTCATCTGGAATACACAATCTACCTTTCCATATGAAATCTGAGCAGTTTATGAGACCCAAGAAAGGAAAAAACAAATAACCTACATTATGAGCCACATTATTAACTAAGGAATGGGACTGCCTCGAGCTTAAAAATGCAAACATGTGAACTACATCATATCTTGTTCTGTTATAGAAGTCATTACAGACTTTCTCGGTATGTTTTTGTGGGTCTCATGAATTTGAAAGCCTGCTCATAAACTGAAGACAATTATTAACTAATAAATGAGTAGGATCTAATTAATAAATCAAACTCCTTGATTTCCGTTACAGAAAATCGTTAACTAAAACTGTGCTTCTACTAATCATAAATGACGCCTAGTTGAAACTCATTGAGGAAAGATGGAATTTTAATGCTTGTTATGCATCTCTCACCATGCATCTCTCACCTGCAATCAGCGAGGCATTACGATAATCATTCTCTTTTACTGCTGGTTTATCTTCTACTTCTCACTGTTTACAGTTTTCTCTTAGGATGCGACTGAGAATCATGAAAATTGTTTAAATGAAGTGGTGCAGAGTGAAAATTCTGAGGAGGGCTCTCTAAATAATGGGGTAGAACAGGTGAATGAGGAACCTACCAATGTACGTTCTCTTCTACTATCATACTTGCAATGGGTTCTTCGTTCTAGCCACGAATTATTGTCTTGTGTTCGTTTGTGCACTTATTATGTTCATGTAGGATGCTACGGAGGAGGAAGGATCTGCAGTTGCACATGAAGCTGATCTTGGAAATAAGGTACCTACTGATCAGTCTATGAAAGAGTCTTATAATCTCCTCTTTTTCAGTTCTAGCACTTTAGTAATCTAAGAAAAAATCCCAACAACACACAATGCTATGTTTGCATGAAAACCTGCTGTCGTCTGCCCAATAATGATTAATGGAGGGCTTGATTGGCTCAATAAAAACTAGTTTAATTTTCTGCTAGGAATGACACACAATTTGTTTTTGCTTTTTGTTCACTTTTTTTTTTTGGTTTTGTTTTTGGAGAGTAGTTATATCATTCTTTCTTCGTCTGGCAATTGTTTTGTTAAAAATTTGGATTAGTTCAATTAGCCTTCGAATTGCTCGAACAACTTTAGCATATACGACTGTTATGTATATGAATGCGTTTGTGGGTCTTAGTGTAGCATCATCCCTGACATTTTACCCTAGCTAAACTGAACTCTTTCCCCCCCCAAAATCAACATTACAATGATTGTGGTCTTCCCAGTCCACCCCGTGAATGATGGCAAGGTGTAGAATTCTCATTCGCATCTATTCAAAGCTTCCCTTTTCTTTCTAGGCTGATTATGCAAACATACGTTCTTTGAGTCCACTATTCCCCCAGCTGTTTAATTGGTCCTTCTGTTAGTCTTCCATTCTTTTTTACTGTTAAATTAGCCCATGTTCTCCATGTGCGGCATGAGACCGAATATATATGAGAGTAAGTGGAAACCCATAAAAGAAAATATTTAGGCAAATTTCTTTATATTTTGTTCTCTTAAAACAACATACACCAATTCAAAATTCTAGAAATGTCCCTTTAGTTTAAAAACTTTATAGGTATGTCTGGGGTGTTTTTGTCATTTGCCCTTTTCTTTCTTATCTTTCATTTCCCAAGACACCCAACGCCACTCCGATGCTCCCTCCACCTCATCACCAGCCCTTTCCACCCATCCCGAAAAGCCAATCACAAACACTCACCAAACTCCACCCTTAGCATCGTGAATCCATCTATCCACCACCTTCTCTGCAGCACCATCACCACAATTTTTACCACCACTGTCCCTCGTCCTTGAACCACCACCAGCAGCCTTCCCTTACACCTTTGACCCACCACTGTCGTCCAGGCAACGAACCACCAAGGGTACTGGCCGCTAGTTGATCTTCTCGCGCCGACACTACCTCCCCAACCCTGCACTGCAGTGTTTGATCTGCTACCCAATGTCGATCTCTTGGTTTGTGTTAGTGGCGGACCGAACTGTGGTAGTTCATTTTAATGGTGGAACATGATGCCTTGTAGTTGTATGATGTGCCCATGATATATGCTTCTGGCTGCTATCAGCAAAACAATAACTTCTTGGTGGTGTCGGTCGGCAGGAATGGGTTGCCGTGTGGTGGATTTGAGGAGGTTGTGGTTTGTGGTGGTAGTGGGTAGAGGTGGTGGAGTTAGTGGGCGGTGTGCTATATTGGTGGTGGATTGGTGATAAAGAGTAATTGAGAACAGGGTTTGGGCTTTATCTATGGAGTTGGGCATTGTTGATGGTAGTACTTTAATCGAGATATGCAGGGTGTGGTGGTGGCTATGGCTGGTGGGAGTTGATGGGGTTGGTGGTTCTAATCTTGTGTTTGGTTGGTAATGGTAATTGTGGATGGTTGATGGACTTGACGTGGGTTTCGTGGTGGTGCGGGTGGTGATGGGTCTGGTGGTGCTGGCCATGGTTGGTGATGGGGTTGGTGGCTGTTGTTACAAGTGGTGGTTCGGTGATGGTGGTTATAGGTGGTAATGGGCTTGGTTGGTGGTGGTGATATGTTACCTTCCATGTATGATTAACTCAATTCGATGAGTTAACTCATAGATTAGTTTATGTTTGTTCTTATGTTCTAATTCATGTAAAAATTTACGTGAATTACAGAACTTGTTTATATTTCCATCATATATGTAGATACTCAAGAAAATATTACGTCGCTAATGGCATAATATATTACTCCAGAATCATAATTACAACACAGTCTTGGTAAGATTACAAGTTCTGAAATAATTTACAAACATTTCTAAACTCCAGAGTGAGTACAAGTATCGCTCACATCTCCACTTGCGTCAGCCCACCAAAATATATATCTGCAATGAAATGGTAAATAGTGGGGGGTGAGCTGGGTGGCCCAGTAAGTTAAATAATCATAACACCATTGGATGGAAGAAAACACGGTAAACAATTCAGGAAAAAGATATTCGATAATCAATAAAGTAACGTGATTGTGGCTCGGTATCCTGAACAAGTAGTAAACCAAATGAATATTTGCACATCAAAACATAAAACTTCAACATCTTGCCTCCGATATGCTATTAGGGATGCGCCAAAGGTCAGCTGTAGCGTAGTCATTATAGTGTCATGCACATACACAAATCACTGGAGCACTGTCACAGTGTAAAAGATATTGACCTGTGATTTGAATACATCACAAACAAAGTATCTGCTTAGTTGTTGAATCGCTTGTCAGTAATCTACTAAGTTTTTTTCTAGCAAACGTGAACTTACTAAAATGTTAGGAGATCAGAGGTGGTCTTTGTGAACTCAGTAAAAGAGTTAAACTGAACTCTTATAAAATGCAAAAAGGGCTTAATTCATATTCACCCTCTGCATATCTCTATTTGTGAATGTAAATCCCCTTTGCATCAGAAATGCTTGTAAACCTTAATAATATCTGGAATTGGATTTATGATATTCTCATGCTTGGCAGTCATATCTGACTTAAGTCACGCTTTGCTTCCTTTAACCCACGTCTAGGCAATGTATGTTTGCAGGAAAAAGATGAATCTGAAATCTCAGACTCGCTCTCAAGGGAAGATTTGGGCCGTATTGTTGGTTCTCGTTGGACAGGGAAGAAATCTGAACAATCTGGAGATGACGGCGCTGCTAAAGATGATGATCATGAAAATCCTGATGACCAACTGAAGGATGCACATGATGAGGAATATAATGCTTACGATTCAGAAACCGATGATGACAGCCAGACATACGATGATGATGATGCTGATGCTGAAGACCAGTCAGAGGATGTTGGAGTGGAGGCTAATGATGATTCTACCTATCCAAACAAATATGAGTCAGATGAGGAGTCAGACTTATCAGGTATTATACTGCTTCTTCCCAGTCTCCCTATGGAAGTATTCATCTGTTGTCAATGTTTGGTTCAGCAACTATAGTTGCCTTATTTGTCCAATGTCTCGTATTTATGTAAAGTAACAGATATAACAAGCACTAGTAGCCCATCTTGGTTAGCTAAGATACAACGAACTGTCAAGAACATTTTGCAAGCCGTCAATCTGTTCCAGACTCCTGTGGATAAATCTGGTAGTGTTCAGATTTTTGTTGTCTTATTTCTATAGGTAAAACACAATTTACATCAGTCGGTAAACTGTTGAGCTTGGTTTTTGTAGAGGCTGCAAATGTGCGAAAAGAATATGAAGAATCAAGTGCAAAGTTGTCTAAAATACAGTCCAGAATTTCGAGTTTGACGCAAAAGCTAAAAGAAGATTTTGGTAAGTTGATTAGGAAGATTCATGTGTTATGCTATTTCTCCCATGCCGTCGATTTACCCTTATCAGATTATGCTGATCTAAAATTTTATAATGACAGGACCCAATAAGGAGTTTTATTTATTCTATGGTCAATGCCTTGAGATAAAGCAGAACAAGTTACAAAATGCTCATTTCTACATCCCTTGTTTTTAGTTTCTATTTTGCACTTCCTAGACAAAATTTGGCACTCATCCTACTCTCTTTTGGCCTTAATGTTTCTCTGTTCAGGTATGTATATAAAATCTGCCCATTTAAACAAGCTACCCAGGTGGAGGGGCATAGTACAACACGTTTGGGGTAGGTATCTTCGGTTTATATCGCCCTTCTTATACTAGTAATGTTTCTTTTTTTTTTTCACGGTAAAAGGTTTAGATATCATTAGAAGCTCAAATGAACAGTTAACTGTACTGGCTAATCTTGCCAGTTACAACGAAGCGTTATAGAGGCTCCAACTCATTTGTGAATCTAGATATCGTATTAGAAGCAACAATATTCTTATTACACAAGCACAACTAAAGCTCAAATTGAGCACTGTGTTGTACCTAATGCTGAATCCCTAGCATTCTACACCATCACTCTTGAGCAATTTTCCAGAAAATCTAGATGACGACACCACTCAAGAAGTGCTAAAACTCAACAAGCACCCCTCGCTCGAAAATCAAGTTGGAAAGACCATGCAAACTGTGAATCCCCTGACAACAAACAAATGTTCCTACCAACATTCAACAGTGCAACCTAACAAAGCTTGATCTACCCAAGACCCAAGTGGACTATTACACTGTGTTAACCCGTTAAATTTCTACGAAAGAAACTTGGTATTGTTTCAGGCCTTCTTTCTATTGAAGAAACCCGACTTATTAATTTGCATGGTCTACAGGTGTTTGCCTTACATTTTAGAATTAAGTTAAAATTGACCCATAGAAACTCTCATCTGGGAAGGTCGTCTTACTTGGACAACAGATGATGAGTCCCACCCTGCACATGGACGTTAGTGTTCCCACGTTATATTAACTGTGGGAAGTGTGAGCCAACCATGACTTGTCCGTATGCTGGTTTGCTACATAACTCCGATATTTTATAGACAATACAAGAACGCATGTGGATACGAGGTCCTTCGCTGTAGCATCCCTCACATTCTTCATCTTTATTTACTTGTACAGGAGCTGGGAGAAATTTGAGGACTCATACAGGATCATGCATTTTGCAAATGGTGATAAGTGCTGGAATGGGCCAGATAGAAGTTTAAAGGTCCTGATTGTATCCTATTATATCGACTGTGCGTGGTTTGCTATGGTCTGACGTAGTGTATCTCCAAATTCCTGTTCTATTCACTGTAGATTTCAAGAATTGGTTTTGGGTGACTTGTTACTTTTAACCAATGATTCGTGGAGCAGCGAGTCCTTGGATGCTCAGCTTATTGATCAAAAGAGTTTGTGTAGCGACTCTTGAAACATTTTACTTGGAACTTAAAAAACTTAAGCTTTTTGGACTTGTCCACTAATAGCCACTTGCTCTTGAGTTGGATGCTTTAAGATGGTTGGAGAGCGGGTCAATAGGCCCTGTAAAGCAGGCAATAAGGAAAAAAAATCTCCGCCACCTAATCGAACCTGTCTGGTTCACTAAAAAGGAAGTCTACCCTGAGAGAAGAGGGGGTGGGTAATTCACATTGGGGAAATAATGCCTAGCAATCCTATAGTCTGTTGAGTTAAAATTCTTTAGCTTATTGGCTTACAGAGGTTTAGGATAAATTTAATAAGCATATAGTGGAAATCGATATTGCAGTGAAGCTAAGATGTTTGCTCTTCTCCTTGTTATCTAGATCAGTTACAACATAATTTGTACGTATGTGTCAAAAATCTCTATAGAACTAATTAGGGCAACGGGACAAGTAGTAGCTGATAATAACGGCAGGCCGCTAACTTCCTTGTTATACAGGTGAAGCTAAGATGTGGGTTGAAGAATGAGGTAACCGACGTAGGTGAACCAAGCCGCTGCGAGTAAGATTCCTTCTCTGCCTCTCCTCTCTTTTGTATGTGGCACCCATGTTGTTTAACCCTTCTGGTTTGTTGTGATAGATATGAAGCGTTGTTATCTACTCCAGCAGTTTGCGTAGAAGAAAAACTTAAGGTACTTTTCGAATTTTCTGAATCTGTTCTCTCCAGCGTTCAAACTTCTAATGGTGTTGGATATGTTGGAACGTGATAGGAACTACAACATAAACTTGATTTGATGAACAAGGAACAGCCAGAGGGTCATGATGAACTTTAGTTCTTAAGGATTGGTCTACCTCGGAATGCTTCAGATTGTTCTGGCTCCCTAACTGATCAATTTTCCTCGGGATATCATTAGATGGTCTAGAATCGATTAAGATTCAAGGCAACCTTTTTCTGCAGGTTCAGTCTGAGGATTGACAAGCAATATGTCAAGTGGGAGGGCTCGTGCGTTTTTGTATGGAGCTCTAATTTATGAACATCTAATGTGAGGCTTTCAAAAGGAAAAGAGAGCCACAAAAAGGGTAGTTATTAGTTGAAAAGAAAAAATGGTAACATTCAAATACCATCGTTATCGAAATGTGATGTGGGATTATATTCTTGAGCTGTTTCAGTTCCTTTTACTGCAAGTTGAGTGCAGAGTTAAAATACAGATCAACATGATGGGATCCGAATTTTCACTGTTCCTACCCTGTGACAGAGAGATTGGCAAGCTAGTTAATTGGATAGGTTATTTACATTTTTGATCTCTGGCGAGCATTCTTGTGGGTTTTGATTCCTCTGACTTTCCGTGGTGTGGGGAATGGTTGATGGCGCGAACATTAAGCTCCTGCCTAACTAGTAACGTGCTACAAAGAAATGTAGTGTGCTCCCATTGAGAATTATTGATTGATTGGGTGTGGTAAACATGTTGCTTGTGGCGTGTGTAGTGTATATGAAGGCATGTTTGGAGGAACGAACTTAGAGAGCCGTGAAAAGCAAGTGGAATGAATGGTATGCATTGCGTGTCCACATGATGCCAAAATAAGAAAGTGAAAGCGATACGAGAAGTAGGGTGAAAAAATAGATAAAAAAAACAAATGGACAACAGCGATGATCCAATCTAATTTAATTTGGGTTCTGAACTTTATATTTCCTCAAATGATTGGAGCATGGTCACAAGTGGCGTCGATCCTTGGCCAGCCGGCCGGCAACTGAAACTAAACAAGAAGGGGGAGTAGACGTACAAAAGTGGGGTTGAGTGAGGGAATTGGGACGGGCCATTCATGGAACATGTCAGGCCTAGTGCCCCCCCCCCACCAATGGTGGATCACTCGCTATACTACTAGGCATTCTTACAATTGGGTTTTGCGGATCTTATTATTATTATTGAGATATATGTAAGAAGACCACTGCCAGTTGCAAATTAGCAGCAGCATGTGCGCGCGCGCACATATACATATAAAATCAGCTCAGAGCAAGTGTGTTTGTAGTGTCTAGCAGAAAAGTTAACAAGAGACGCATAGAGGAGTGGAGTGGAGTGGAGTGGAGCATGCACTCATTCCCAACTCTGTAACCTTTTACATGGAATGGATTCGGGGCATAATCATATTCCAATATTTGTTGCTTTTGCTTTGCCTGGTCTTCCGTGAGAAAATAAATGGGTATATAATGAAAAAATAATCATATTTATTTTTGGAGCTGTTTCAAAAATTTGCTCACCTTCCAAATTATGAAATATTCTGCTTTTCATGTTTATCTTTTTTACTTTTTTTTAATCATGTTTCTCTCTTCTTACTGAACCTTCCACAAACTCACTCTCTCTCTCTCTCTCTCTACCTCCTCCTCTTCCTCCCCTCCCTCTCTAAACTCTAAAGGTAGAATGAAAAAGAAAAATGAAACAGTACACAACTTATATGCCTGTAACGCGTGAAAAGTCAAAATGAAGCACTTTTGTTTTTAGAAGCAAAGGAGTAGAAAGAAAGAACGAAAGTAGATGTCATAAATGGTTTGGGTGGCAAATAAAATAGAAAGGGGCCGCGGTGTGGTCTGGGCTGGCGGCTGGTAATATTATGAAAGGAAGGTTGGGCTGGTTTCACAACACAAACTGCGTGCTTTTGATCTGTGACTCCGTGAATACTACGGGGTAGTACACACTACTACTGGTGCTTACCAACAACAACAACAACAACAACAAAGTGGGGTGGGGGGAGGCTCAAAAAAGGCTCACGAGTCAGGACACGAATCACGATGGCATCAATCAAATTTTAAGTTAAACCTCCAGTCCTTTCGCTCACCTCTATTACATTATTATTACATGACTTGTTCTCGTTCCTTTTTTTGTTAAATAATATATATAATAAATAATTTAGTAGTCTAATACCCGACTTGTTGCTCAAGAAAAAGCATTAAACAAACTCCCCTACCTCTGGTTTCCATTACTTCCTTCTTATTATTATATAAATAAATAAATTTACTATATTCTCATTTCATTATACTATACTATTATACTAATAGGGGGGGTGTTTATGCCGTGGTATGCTTTATGCGCCCCCTGTTTGTGTGTGTGTGTGTGTGTGAAAGTCGAAATTAAATCTCCTAACCTTCTTTTTCTAACTACACTTTTTGCTCTCTCTGTCTCTCCCTCTCTCCGTGATCCATCTCTTCTTCTGTCTCTGTTTTTGTGATTTGATCATATCTAATCCATCTGGTCAGGCTGGCAATGGAGATGATCAACGGCTACAACGCCCATCCTGCTCCCGGCATGAAGCCCAAGACCAAGATTGTGTGCACCCTGGGCCCCGCCTCGCGCTCCGTCGACATGGTCGAGAAGCTCCTCCGCGCCGGCATGAACGTCGCCCGTTTCAACTTCTCCCATGGATCCCACGACTACCACCAGGAAACCCTTGACAACCTCCGCGCCGCCATGGAACGCACCGGCATCCTCTGCGCCGTCATGCTCGACACCAAAGTAACCTCCTTCCCCTTTCTCTCTACTACTGCCTTCTCTTTTGGATTTCACTCATTCTCACGTGTTTCTGGTGATTCCTGCGTGATCGATCGGATCGTCGATCGGCGTGTCTTCTGGTACTGGGTTGATTGTATTCTTGTTGTGTTTTGTACGGGTAACGACTTGATCTGTCTGCTTTGTCTGTGTGTGTGCTTGTTTCTGGTTTTTTGTAAGTTTGTTCCTTCAGTTCGCTGCTGGCTCGGCCTTTTTATGTTTCTCTTTTTCTAATCGTCTCAACTTTCCTTCCGCTGAGACTTTTGGCATGATTGTTGTTACCTTTGATTAGCTAGTGGCTGGGCCTTGTTTGCTCCCCTTTTTGTGACCACCTGAAGTTTGTTCAACTTGTTAGACTTGGGGCGTGATTACTGTTGATTGTGAGGTGCCTCTCTGCTATTGCTCCCATTTTCTGTCTCTCCAACCGATTTTACTCGTCCTTGCTTATTTTGGTTATTTTTGTTGGCAATCGCCTCTGCAAACATGAAAGTTGACCCTGTAATTTTCACCTGCCCTTTTTACCCCTAGGATTTATGTCGATTTTGATGCGAAGAGTAATCAAGATTAAGATTCTGGAAATCCCCTTTTCAGCTCGTCATAAGGCTTTATTGTGTCTACATGCTCTTAGCTTCTTCTTAAGTCTCTAAGGCAATTGGCCATCACCAGTTACTGGGTCCAGCCTCCAGGGCTCATCTCCCCTTTTCTTCTATTTGGTAGGATTATGGAGACAAAAGTCTTCATACACATCTCAGTGAGGGTGTGCAAACCAGCCCCGCTCCCTATTCGCCCACAAGCACCTGAAATCTTATTTACCTTCATCGAGTGACACTGTTTCTACTATATACACAACATCTGTGTCATTCTGACCCTTTCAACACCTTGCCATACGCGGGCTCCGGGAAATGGTCATGAAAGATGATAGATGTTTGTTTTCTAATTCGTTTTGGGATTGTGTAGAATTCTGAAAGCATCAAGTTTTTGTTATGAGTGTGACATCAATCTTAGTGTTTGTCCAAAGTTGTTAATTACTTCATTTCCCTCTTATGATTTCACAGGGTCCTGAAATTCGAACCGGGTTTCTCAAAGATGGTAAACCTGTCCAGTTGAAGAAGGGCCACGAGATAACCATATCCACGGATTATAGCATCAAAGGTGATGAGAACATGATCTGTATGAGCTACAAAAAGCTGGCTGAGGACGTGAAGCCACAAAGTGTGATACTCTGTGCAGACGGCACCATCTCGTTCACCGTTTTGTCTTGTGACACGGAGCAGGGTTTGGTCCATTGTCGCTGTGAGAACACAGCAGTTCTTGGTGAGAGAAAGAATGTCAATCTCCCGGGGGTCATTGTAGATCTCCCAACTTTGACAGAGAAAGACAAGGAGGATATCATGAATTGGGGGGTTCCTAATAAGATTGATATGATTGCCCTGTCCTTCGTCCGCAAAGGTTCAGATCTCGTGGAGGTTCGGAAGTTACTGGGAGAGCATGCAAAAATATACTTCTCATGTCAAAGGTTTGTTTATACCTTGTGGAGAAGAATCTAATGGGAATATGATCACGTGCATATCAGTCATTGGTTTCAGTGCCTTCAGACTTCAGAGTTTCAAGACTGGAACTCGATGCCAGTTAGTTCAGCATATGAAATTTAACAAACAATATTCTGTTGCCCACTTGAATATTTCCAAGAATGGCCATCTCTATTTTGATTTGCTTTTCAGAATGTTCTTCATGCGGAGTAGAATAAGGCATTTGCTGATATAGCTGTGATAATATCTTTTGTCTCCAAGACTATTCCTTGGTGATTAAATTTGGCTGGTATCCTTGTTGCTTTCTCTGCAATGCAACCAGATGGTTGCAGTCCAATACTTAACTCTTTGTATCATTTTTTCAGGTTGAAAATCAGGAGGGGGTGGCCAACTTTGATGAAATCCTTGCGAACTCTGACGCCTTTATGGTTGCACGAGGTGATCTTGGAATGGAGATTCCAATTGAAAAGATCTTTTTGGCGCAGAAGGTAATGGTCTACAAGTGCAACATCCAAGGAAAGCCGGTAGTCACAGCAACACAGATGTTGGAA